>OY744481.1:79973318-80096160 GCA_963556165.1 Tipula helvola
AGAAATCGAACACAATTCCCCAAAATTTTATTGAAAATCAACTGAACTATAGCCCCACAATTCAGAGCCAGAAAAATCGAAATCTGCACTTGTGCTCCGATTCCGATGGTAGATGCCTCTATCCATAGGCGTTTGAAACCTGTAATCGTCATGCACAACTCGGTCATTTGAATCGCTCGAATACTTCTACGCCTATCTCAGAGAGAAAATTCAATTTTATTGAAAATCAACTGAACTATAGCCCACAAATTCAGAGCAGAAAAATCGAAAATCTGCAATTGTGCTCCGATTCCGATGGTAGATGCCTCTATCAATAGGCGTTGAAACCTGTAATCGTCATGCCAACGGTCATTTGAATCGCCCTCGAATATTTCTACACATTTCACAGAAAATTCAATTTTAATGAAAATCAACTGAACTCTAGCCCACAAATTCAGAGCCAAAAAAATCGAAAATCTGCAATTGTGCTCCGATTCCGATGGTAGATGCCTCTATCAATAGGCGTTGAAACCTGTAATCGTCATGCCAACGGTCATTTGAATCGCTCGAATATTTCTACACATTTCGCAGAAAATTCAATTTTATTGAAAATCAACTGAACTATAGCCCACAAATTCAGAGCCAGAAAAATCGAAATCTGCAATTGTGCTCCGATTCCGATGGTAGATGCCTCCTATCAATAGGCGTTGAAACCTGTAATCGTCATGCCAACGGTCATTGAATCGCTCGAATATTTCTACACATTCAGCAGAAAATTCAATTTTATTGAAAATCAACTGAACTATAGCCCACAAATTCAGAGCCAGAAAAATCGAAAATCTGCAATTGTGCTCCGATTCCGATGGTAGATGCCTCTATCAATAGGCGTTGAAACCTGTAATCGTCATGCCAACGGTCATTTGAATCGCTCGAATATTTCTACACATTTCACAGAAAATTCAATTTTATTGAAAATCAACTGAACTATAGCCCACAAATTCAGAGCCAAAAAAATCGAAAATCTGCAATTGTGCTCCGATTCCGATGGTAGATGCCTCTATCAATAGGCGTTGAAACCTGTAATCGTCATGCCAACGGTCATTTGAATCGCTCGAATATTTCTACACATTTCGCAGAAAATTCAATTTTATTGAAAATCAACTGAACTATAGCCCACAAATTCAGAGCCAGAAAAATCGAAAATCTGCAATTGTGCTCCGATTCCGATGGTAGATGCCTCTATCAATAGGCGTTGAAACCTGTAATCGTCATGCCAACGGTCATTTGAATCGCTCGAATATTTCTACACATTTCGCAGAAAATTCAATTTTATTGAAAATCAACTGAACTATAGCCCACAAATTCAGAGCCAGAAAAATCGAAATCTGCAATTGTGCTCCGATTCCGATGGTAGATGCCTCTATCAATAGGCGTTGAAACCTGTAATCGTCATGCCAACGGTCATTTGAATCGCTCGAATATTTCTACACATTTCGCAGAAAATTCATTTTATTGAAAATCAACTGAACTATAGCCCACAAATTCAGAGCCAAAAAAATCGAAAATCTGCAATTGTGCTCCGATTCCGATGGTAGATGCCTCTATCAATAGGCGTTGAAACCTGTAATCGTCATGCCAACGGTCATTTGAATCGCTCGAATATTTCTACACATTTCGCAGAAAATTCAATTTTATTGAAAATCAACTGAACTATAGCCCACAAATTCAGAGCCAGAAAAAATCGAAAATCTGCAATTGTGCTCCGATTCCGATGGTAGATGCCTCTATCAATAGGCGTTGAAACCTGTAATCGTCATGCCAACGGTCATTTGAATCGCTCGAATATTTCTACACATTTCGCAGAAAATTCAATTTTATTGAAAATCAACTGAACTATAGCCCACAAATTCAGAGCCAGAAAAATCGAAAATCTGCAATTGTGCTCCGATTCCGATGGTAGATGCCTCTATCAATAGGCGTTGAAACCTGTAATCGTCATGCCAACGGTCATTTGAATCGCTCGAATATTTCTACACATTTCGCAGAAAATTCAATTTTATTGAAAATCAACTGAACTATAGCCCACAAATTCAGAGCCAGAAAAATCGAAAATCTGCAATTGTGCTCCGATTCCGATGGTAGATGCCTCTATCAATAGGCGTTGAAACCTGTAATCGTCATGCCAACGGTCATTTGAATCGCTCAAATATTTCTACACATTTCGCAGAAAATTCAATTTTATTGAAAATCAACTGAACTATAGCCCACAATTCAGAGCCAGAAAAATCGAAAATCTGCAATTGTGCTCCGATTCCGATGGTAGATGCCTCTATCAATAGGCGTTGAAACCTGTAATCGTCATGCAACGGTCATTTGAATCGCTCGAATATTTCTACACATTTCGCAGAAATTCAATTTTATTGAAAATCAACTGAACTATAGCCCACAAATTCAGAGCCAGAAAAATCGAAAATCTGCAATTGTGCTCCGATTCCGATGGTAGATGCCTCTATCAATAGGCGTTGAAACCTGTAATCGTCATGCCAACGGTCATTTGAATCGCTCGAATATTTCTACACATTTCACAGAAAATTCAATTTTATTGAAAATCAACTGAACTATAGCCCACAAATTCAGAGCCAAAAAAATCGAAAATCTGCAATTGTGCTCCGATTCCGATGGTAGATGCCTCTATCAATAGGCGTTGAAACCTGTAATCGTCATGCCAACGGTCATTTGAATCGCTCGAATATTTCTACACATTTCGCAGAAAATTCAATTTATTGAAAATCAACTGAACTATAGCCCACAAATTCAGAGCCAGAAAAATCGAAAATCTGCAATTGTGCTCCGATTCCGATGGTAGATGCCTCTATCAATAGGCGTTGAAACCTGTAATCGTCATACCAACGGTCATTTGAATCGCTCGAATATTTCTACACATTTCACAGAAAATTCAATTTTATTGAAAATCAACTGAACTATAGCCCACAAATTCAGAGCCAAAAAAAATCGAAAATCTGCAATTGTGCTCCGATTCCGATGGTAGATGCCTCTATCAATAGGCGTTGAAACCTGTAATCGTCATGCCAACGGTCATTTGAATCGCTCGAATATTTCTACACATTTCGCAGAAAATTCAATTTTATTGAAAATCAACTGAACTATAGCCCACAAATTCAGAGCCAGAAAAAATCGAAAATCTGCAATTGTGCTCCGATTCCGATGGTAGATGCCTCTATCAATAGGCGTTGAAACCTGTAATCGTCATGCCAACGGTCATTTGAATCGCTCGAATATTTCTACACATTTCACAGAAAATTCAATTTTATTGAAAATCAACTGAACTATAGCCCACAAATTCAGAGCCAAAAAAATCGAAAATCTGCAATTGTGCTCCGATTCCGATGGTAGATGCCTCTATCAATAGGCGTTGAAACCTGTAATCGTCATGCCAACGGTCATTTGAATCGCTCGAATATTTCTACACATTTCGCAGAAAATTCAATTTTATTGAAAATCAACTGAACTATAGCCCACAAATTCAGAGCCAGAAAAATCGAAAATCTGCAATTGTGCTCCGATTCCGATGGTAGATGCCTCTATCAATAGGCGTTGAAACCTGTAATCGTCATGCCAACGGTCATTTGAATCGCTCAAATATTTCTACACATTTCGCAGAAAATTCAATTTTATTGAAAATCAACTGAACTATAGCCCACAAATTCAGAGCCAGAAAAATCGAAAATCTGCAATTGTGCTCCGATTCCGATGGTAGATGCCTCTATCAATAGGCGTTGAAACCTGTAATCGTCATGCCAACGGTCATTTGAATCGCTCAAATATTTCTACACATTTCGCAGAAAATTCAATTTTATTGAAAATCAACTGAACTATAGCCCACAAATTCAGAGCCAGAAAAATCGAAAATCTGCAATTGTGCTCCGATTCCGATGGTAGATGCCTCTATCAATAGGCGTTGAAACCTGTAATCGTCATGCCAACGGTCATTTGAATCGCTCGAATATTTCTACACATTTCGCAGAAAATTCAATTTTATTGAAATCAACTGAACTATAGCCACAAATTCAGAGCCAGAAAAATCGAAAATCTGCAATTGTGCTCCGATTCCGATGGTAGATGCCTCTATCAATAGGCGTTGAAACCTGTAATCGTCATGCCAACGGTCATTTGAATCGCTCAAATATTTCTACACATTTCGCAGAAAATTCAATTTTATTGAAAATCAACTGAACTATAGCCCACAAATTCAGAGCCAGAAAAATCGAAAATCTGCAATTGTGCTCCGATTCCGATGGTAGATGCCTCTATCAATAGGCGTTGAAACCTGTAATCGTCATGCCAACGGTCATTTGAATCGCTCAAATATTTCTACACATTTCGCAGAAAATTCAATTTTATTGAAAATCAACTGAACTATAGCCCACAAATTCAGAGCCAGAAAAATCGAAAATCTGCAATTGTGCTCCGATTCCGATGGTAGATGCCTCTATCAATAGGCGTTGAAACCTGTAATCGTCATGCCAACGGTCATTTGAATCGCTCGAATATTTCTACACATTTCACAGAAAATTCAATTTTATTGAAAATCAACTGAACTATAGCCCACAAATTCAGAGCCAAAAAAATCGAAAATCTGCAATTGTGCTCCGATTCCGATGGTAGATGCCTCTATCAGTAGGCGTTGAAACCTGTAATCGTCATGCCAACGGTCATTTGAATCGCTCAAATATTTCTACACATTTCGCAGAAAATTCAATTTTATTGAAAATCAACTGAACTATAGCCCACAAATTCAGAGCCAGAAAAATCGAAAATCTGCAATTGTGCTCCGATTCCGATGGTAGATGCCTCTATCAATAGGCGTTGAAACCTGTAATCGTCATGCCAACGGTCATTTGAATCGCTCGAATATTTCTACACATTTCACAGAAAATTCAATTTTATTGAAAATCAACTGAACTATAGCCCACAAATTCAGAGCCAAAAAAATCGAAAATCTGCAATTGTGCTCCGATTCCGATGGTAGATGCCTCTATCAATAGGCGTTGAAACCTGTAATCGTCATGCCAACGGTCATTTGAATCGCTCGAATATTTCTACACATTTCGCAGAAAATTCAATTTTATTGAAAATCAACTGAACTATAGCCCACAAATTCAGAGCCAGAAAAATCGAAAATCTGCAATTGTGCTCCGATTCCGATGGTAGATGCCTCTATCAATAGGCGTTGAAACCTGTAATCGTCATGCCAACGGTCATTTGAATCGCTCAAATATTTCTACACATTTCGCAGAAAATTCAATTTTATTGAAAATCAACTGAACTATAGCCCACAAATTCAGAGCCAGAAAATCGAAAATCTGCAATTGTGCTCCGATTCCGATGGTAGATGCCTCTATCAATAGGCGTTGAAACCTGTAATCGTCATGCCAACGGTCATTTGAATCGCTCAAATATTTCTACACATTTCGCAGAAAATTCAATTTTATTGAAAATCAACTGAACTATAGCCCACAAATTCAGAGCCAGAAAAATCGAAAATCTGCATTGTGCTCCGATTCGATGGTAGATGCCTCTATCAATAGGCGTTGAAACCTGTAATCGTCATGCCAACGGTCATTTGAATCGCTCGAATATTTCTACACATTTCGCAGAAAATTCAATTTTATTGAAAATCAACTGAACTATAGCCCACAAATTCAGAGCCAGAAAAATCGAAAATCTGCAATTGTGCTCCGATTCCGATGGTAGATGCCTCTATCAATAGGCGTTGAAACCTGTAATCGTCATGCCAACGGTCATTTGAATCGCTCGAATATTTCTACACATTTCACAGAAAATTCAATTTTATTGAAAATCAACTGAACTATAGCCCACAAATTCAGAGCCAGAAAAATCGAAAATCTGCAATTGTGCTCCGATTTCGACCTCTTTCAATAGGCGTTGAAACCTGTAATCGTCATGCCAACGGTCATTTGAATCGCTCGAATATTTCTACACATTTCGCAGAAAATTCAATTTTATTGAAAATCAACTGAACTATAGCCCACAAATTCAGAGCCAGAAAAATCGAAAATCTGCAATTGTGCTCCGATTCCGATGGTAGATGCCTCTATTCAATAGGCGTTGAAACCTGTAATCGTCATGCCAACGGTCATTTGAATCGCTCAAATATTTCTACACATTTCGCAGAAAATTCAATTTTATTGAAAATCACTGAACTATAGCCCACAAATTCAGAGCCAGAAAAATCGAAAACCTGCAATTGTGCTCCGATTCCGATGGTAGATGCCTCTATCAATAGGCGTTGAAACCTGTAATCGTCATGCCAACGGTCATTTGAATCGCTCGAATATTTCTACACATTTCGCAGAAAATTCAATTTTATTGAAAATCAACTGAACTATAGCCCACAAATTCAGAGCCAGAAAAATCGAAAATCTGCAATTGTGCTCCGATTCCGATGGTAGATGCCTCTATCAATAGGCGTTGAAACCTGTAATCGTCATGCCAACGGTCATTTGAATCGCTCAAATATTTCTACACATTTCGCAGAAAATTCAATTTTATTGAAATCAACTGAACTATAGCCCACAAATTCAGAGCCAGAAAAATCGAAAATCTGCAATTGTGCTCCGATTCCGATGGTAGATGCCTCTATCAATAGGCGTTGAAACCTGTAATCGTCATGCCAACGGTCATTTGAATCGCTCGAATATTTCTACACATTTCACAGAAAATTCAATTTTATTGAAAATCAACTGAACTATAGCCCACAAATTCAGAGCCAAAAAAATCGAAAATCTGCAATTGTGCTCCGATTCCGATGGTAGATGCCTCTATCAATAGGCGTTGAAACCTGTAATCGTCATGCCAACGGTCATTTGAATCGCTCGAATACTTCTACACATTTCGCAGAAAATTCAATTTTATTGAAAATCAACTGAACTATAGCCCACAAATTCTGAGCCAGAAAAATCGAAAATCTGCAATTGTGCTCCGATTTCGACCTCTTTCAATAGGCGTTGAAACCTGTAATCGTCATGCCAACGGTCATTTGAATCGCTCGAATATTTCTACACATTTCGCAGAAAATTCAATTTTATTGAAAATCAACTGAACTATAGCCCACAAATTCAGAGCCAGAAAATCGAAAATCTGCAATTGTGCTCGATTCCGATGGTAGATGCCTCTATCAATAGGCGTTGAAACCTGTAATCGTCATGCCAACGGTCATTTGAATCGCTCGAATATTTCTACACATTTCACAGAAAATTCAATTTTATTGAAAATCAACTGAACTATAGCCCACAAATTCAGAGCCAGAAAAATCGAAAATCTGCAATTGTGCTCCGATTCCGATGGTAGATGCCTCTATCAATAGGCGTTGAAACCTGTAATCGTCATGCCAACGGTCATTTGAATCGCTCGAATATTTCTACACATTTCACAGAAAATTCAATTTTATTGAAAATCAACTGAACTGTAGCCCACAAATTCAGAGCCAGAAAAATCGAAAATCTGCAATTGTGCTCCGATTTCGACCTCTTTCAATAGGCGTTGAAACCTGTAATCGTCATGCCAACGGTCATTTGAATCGCTCGAATATTCTACACATTTCGCAGAAAATTCAATTTTATTGAAAATCAACTGAACTATAGCCCACAAATTCAGAGCCAGAAAAATCGAAAATCTGCAATTGTGCTCCGATTCCGATGGTAGATGCCTCTATCAATAGGCGTTGAAACCTGTAATCGTCATGCCAACGGTCATTTGAATCGCTCGAATATTTCTACACATTTCACAGAAAATTCAATTTTATTGAAAATCAACTGAACTGTAGCCCACAAATTCAGAGCCAGAAAAATCGAAAATCTGCAATTGTGCTCCGATTCCGATGGTAGATGCCTCTATCAATAGGCGTTGAAACCTGTAATCGTCATGCCAACGGTCATTTGAATCGCTCGAATATTTCTACACATTCGCAGAAAATTCAATTTATTGAAAATCAACTGAACTATAGCCCACAAATTCAGAGCCAGAAAAATCGAAATCTGCAATTGTGCTCCGATTCCGATGGTAGATGCCTCTATCAATAGGCGTTGAAACCTGTAATCGTCATGCCAACGGTCATTTGAATCGCTCGAATATTTCTACACATTTCGCAGAAAATTCAATTTTATTGAAAATCAACTGAACTATAGCCCACAAATTCTGAGCCAGAAAAATCGAAAATCTGCAATTGTGCTCCGATTTCGACCTCTTTCAATAGGCGTTGAAACCTGTAATCGTCATGCCAACGGTCATTTGAATCGCTCGAATATTTCTACACATTTCGCAGAAAATTCAATTTTATTGAAAATCAACTGAACTATAGCCCACAAATTCAGAGCCAGAAAAATCGAAAATCTGCAATTGTGCTCCGATTCCGATGGTAGATGCCTCTATCAATAGGCGTTGAAACCTGTAATCGTCATGCCAACGGTCATTTGAATCGCTCAAATATTTCTACACATTTCGCAGAAAATTCAATTTTATTGAAAATCAACTGAACTATAGCCCACAAATTCAGAGCCAGAAAAATCGAAAATCTGCAATTGTGCTCCGATTCCGATGGTAGATGCCTCTATCAATAGGCGTTGAAACCTGTAATCGTCATGCCAACGGTCATTTGAATCGCTCGAATATTTCTACACATTTCGCAGAAAATTCAATTTTATTGAAAATCAACTGAACTATAGCCCACAAATTCAGAGCCAGAAAAATCGAAAATCTGCAATTGTGCTCCGATTCCGATGGTAGATGCCTCTATCAATAGGCGTTGAAACCTGTAATCGTCATGCCAACGGTCATTTGAATCGCTCGAATATTTCTACACATTTCACAGAAAATTCAATTTTATTGAAAATCAACTGAACTATAGCCCACAAATTCAGAGCCAAAAAAATCGAAAATCTGCAATTGTGCTCCGATTCCGATGGTAGATGCCTCTATCAATAGGCGTTGAAACCTGTAATCGTCATGCCAACGGTCATTTGAATCGCTCGAATATTTCTACACATTTCGCAGAAAATTCAATTTTATTGAAAATCAACTGAACTATAGCCCACAAATTCAGAGCCAGAAAAATCGAAAATCTGCAATTGTGCTCCGATTCCGATGGTAGATGCCTCTATCAATAGCCGTTGAAACCTGTAATCGTCATTGCCAACGGTCATTTGAATCGCTCAAATATTTCTACACATTTCGCAGAAAATTCAATTTTATTGAAAATCAACTGAACTATAGCCCACAAATTCAGAGCCAGAAAAATCGAAAATCTGCAATTGTGCTCCGATTTCGACCTCTTTCAATAGGCGTTGAAACCTGTAATCGTCATGCCAACGGTAATTTGAATCGCTCGAATATTTCTACACATTTCGCAGAAAATTCAATTTTATTGAAAATCAACTGAACTATAGCCCACAAATTCAGAGCCAGAAAAATCGAAAATCTGCAATTGTGCTCTGATTCCGATGGTAGATGCCTCTATCAATAGGCGTTGAAACCTGTAATCGTCATGCCAACGGTCATTTGAATCGCTCGAATATTTCTACACATTTCGCAGAAAATTCAATTTTATTGAAAATCAACTGAACTATAGCCCACAAATTCAGAGCCAGAAAAATCGAAAATCTGCAATTGTGCTCCGATTCCGATGGTAGATGCCTCTATCAAGAGGCGTTGAAACCTGTAATCGTCATGCCAACGGTCATTTGAATCGCTCGAATATTTCTACACATTTCGCAGAAAATTCAATTTTATTGAAAATCAACTGAACTATAGCCCACAAATTCAGAGCCAGAAAAATCGAAAATCTGCAATTGTGCTCCGATTCCGATGGTAGATGCCTCTATCAATAGGCGTTGAAACCTGTAATCGTCATGCCAACGGTCATTTGAATCGCTCAAATATTTCTACACATTTCGCAGAAAATTTAATTTTATTGAAAATCAACTGAACTATAGCCCACAAATTCAGAGCCAGAAAAATCGAAAATCTGCAATTGTGCTCCGATTCCGATGGTAGATGCCTCTATCAATAGGCGTTGAAACCTGTAATCGTCATGCCAACGGTCATTTGAATCGCTCGAATATTTCTACACATTTCGCAGAAAATTCAATTTTATTGAAAATCAACTGAACTATAGCCCACAAATTCAGAGCCAGAAAAATCGAAAATCTGCAATTGTGCTCCGATTCCGATGGTAGATGCCTCTATCAATAGGCGTTGATACCTGTAATCGTCATGCCAACGGTCATTTGAATCGCTCGAATATTTCTACACATTTCGCAGAAAATTCAATTTTATTGAAAATCAACTGAACTATAGCCCACAAATTCAGAGCCAGAAAAATCGAAAATCTGCAATTGTGCTCCGATTCCGATGGTAGATGCCTCTATCAATAGGCGTTGAAACCTGTAATCGTCATGCCAACGGTCATTTGAATCGCTCGAATATTTCTACACATTTCGCAGAAAATTCAATTTTATTGAAAATCAACTGAACTATAGCCCACAAATTCAGAGCCAGAAAAATCGAAAATCTGCAATTGTGCTCCGATTCCGATGGTAGATGCCTCTATCAATAGGCGTTGAAACCTGTAATCGTCATGCCAACGGTCATTTGAATCGCTCGAATATTTCTACACATTTCGCAGAAAATTCAATTTTATTGAAAATCAACTGAACTATAGCCCACAAATTCAGAGCCAGAAAAATCGAAAATCTGCAATTGTGCTCCGATTCCGATGGTAGATGCCTCTATCAATAGGCGTTGAAACCTGTAATCGTCATGCCAACGGTCATTTGAATCGCTCGAATATTTCTACACATTTCGCAGAAAATTCAATTTTATTGAAAATCAACTGAACTATAGCCCACAAATTCAGAGCCAGAAAAATCGAAAATCTGCAATTGTGCTCCGATTCCGATGGTAGATGCCTCTATCAATAGGCGTTGATACCTGTAATCGTCATGCCAACGGTCATTTGAATCGCTCGAATATTTCTACACATTTCGCAGAAAATTCAATTTTATTGAAAATCAACTGAACTATAGCCCACAAATTCAGAGCCAGAAAAATCGAAAATCTGCAATTGTGCTCCGATTCCGATGGTAGATGCCTCTATCAATAGGCGTTGAAACCTGTAATCGTCATGCCAACGGTCATTTGAATCGCTCGAATATTTCTACACATTTCGCAGAAAATTCAATTTTATTGAAAATCAACTGAACTATAGCCCACAAATTCAGAGCCAGAAAAATCGAAAATCTGCAATTGTGCTCCGATTCCGATGGTAGATGCCTCTATCAATAGGCGTTGAAACCTGTAATCGTCATGCCAACGGTCATTTGAATCGCTCGAATATTTCTACACATTTCACAGAAAATTCAATTTTATTGAAAATCAACTGAACTATAGCCCACAAATTCAGAGCCAAAAAATCGAAAATCTGCAATTGTGCTCCGATTCCGATGGTAGATGCCTCTATCAATAGGCGTTGAAACCTGTAATCGTCATGCCAACGGTCATTTGAATCGCTCGAATATTTCTACACATTTCGCAGAAAATTCAATTTTATTGAAAATCAACTGAACTATAGCCCACAAATTCAGAGCCAGAAAAATCGAAAATCTGCAATTGTGCTCCGATTCCGATGGTAGATGCCTCTATCAATAGGCGTTGAAACCTGTAATCGTCATGCCAACGGTCATTTGAATCGCTCGAATATTTCTACACATTTCGCAGAAAATTCAATTTTATTGAAAATCAACTGAACTATAGCCCACAAATTCTGAGCCAGAAAAATCGAAAATCTGCAATTGTGCTCCGATTTCGACCTCTTTCAATAGGCGTTGAAACCTGTAATCGTCATGCCAACGGTCATTTGAATCGCTCGAATATTTTTACACATTTCGCAGAAAATTCAATTTTATTGAAAATCAACTGAACTATAGCCCACAAATTCAGAGCCAGAAAAATCGAAAATCTGCAATTGTGCTCCGATTCCGATGGTAGATGCCTCTATCAATAGGCGTTGAAACCTGTAATCGTCATGCCAACGGTCATTTGAATCGCTCGAATATTTCTACACATTTCGCAGAAAATTCAATTTTATTGAAAATCAACTGAACTATAGCCCACAAATTCAGAGCCAGAAAAATCGAAAATCTGCAATTGTGCTCCGATTCCGATGGTAGATGCCTCTATCAATAGGCGTTGAAACCTGTAATCGTCATGCCAACGGTCATTTGAATCGCTCAAATATTTCTACACATTTCGCAGAAAATTCAATTTTATTGAAAATCAACTGAACTATAGCCCACAAATTCAGAGCCAGAAAAATCGAAAATCTGCAATTGTGCTCCGATTCCGATGGTAGATGCCTCTATCAATAGGCGTTGATACCTGTAATCGTCATGCCAACGGTCATTTGAATCGCTCGAATATTTCTACACATTTCGCAGAAAATTCAATTTTATTGAAAATCAACTGAACTATAGCCCACAAATTCAGAGCCAGAAAAATCGAAAATCTGCAATTGTGCTCCGATTCCGATGGTAGATGCCTCTATCAATAGGCGTTGAAACCTGTAATCGTCATGCCAACGGTCATTTGAATCGCTCGAATATTTCTACACATTTCGCAGAAAATTCAATTTTATTGAAAATCAACTGAACTATAGCCCACAAATTCAGAGCCAGAAAAATCGAAAATCTGCAATTGTGCTCCGATTCCGATGGTAGATGCCTCTATCAATAGGCGTTGAAACCTGTAATCGTCATGCCAACGGTCATTTGAATCGCTCAAATATTTCTACACATTTCGCAGAAAATTCAATTTTATTGAAAATCAACTGAACTATAGCCCACAAATTCAGAGCCAGAAAAATCGAAAATCTGCAATTGTGCTCCGATTCCGATGGTAGATGCCTCTATCAATAGCCGTTGAAACCTGTAATCGTCATTGCCAACGGTCATTTGAATCGCTCAAATATTTCTACACATTTCGCAGAAAATTCAATTTTATTGAAAATCAACTGAACTATAGCCCACAAATTCAGAGCCAGAAAAATCGAAAATCTGCAATTGTGCTCCGATTCCGATGGTAGATGCCTCTATCAATAGCCGTTGAAACCTGTAATCGTCATTGCCAACGGTCATTTGAATCGCTCAAATATTTCTACACATTTCGCAGAAAATTCAATTTTATTGAAAATCAACTGAACTATAGCCCACAAATTCAGAGCCAGAAAAATCGAAAATCTGCAATTGTGCTCCGATTTCGACCTCTTTCAATAGGCGTTGAAACCTGTAATCGTCATGCCAACGGTAATTTGAATCGCTCGAATATTTCTACACATTTCGCAGAAAATTCAATTTTATTTAAAATCAACTGAACTATAGCCCACAAATTCAGAGCCAGAAAAATCGAAAATCTGCAATTGTGCTCCGATTCCGATGGTAGATGCCTCTATCAATAGCCGTTGAAACCTGTAATCGTCATTGCCAACGGTCATTTGAATCGCTCAAATATTTCTACACATTTCGCAGAAAATTCAATTTTATTGAAAATCAACTGAACTATAGCCCACAAATTCAGAGCCAGAAAAATCGAAAATCTGCAATTGTGCTCCGATTTCGACCTCTTTCAATAGGCGTTGAAACCTGTAATCGTCATGCCAACGGTAATTTGAATCGCTCGAATATTTCTACACATTTCGCAGAAAATTCAATTTTATTGAAAATCAACTGAACTATAGCCCACAAATTCAGAGCCAGAAAAATCGAAAATCTGCAATTGTGCTCCGATTCCGATGGTAGATGCCTCTATCAATAGGCGTTGAAACCTGTAATCGTCATGCCAACGGTCATTTGAATCGCTCAAATATTTCTACACATTTCGCAGAAAATTCAATTTTATTGAAAATCAACTGAACTATAGCCCACAAATTCAAAGCCAGAAAAATCGAAAATCTGCAATTGTGCTCCGATTTCGACCTCTTTCAATAGGCGTTGAAACCTGTAATCGTCATGCCAACGGTAATTTGAATCGCTCGAATATTTCTACACATTTCGCAGAAAATTCAATTTTATTGAAAATCAACTGAACTATAGCCCACAAATTCAGAGCCAGAAAAATCGAAAATCTGCAATTGTGCTCTGATTCCGATGGTAGATGCCTCTATCAATAGGCGTTGAAACCTGTAATCGTCATGCCAACGGTCATTTGAATCGCTCGAATATTTCTACACATTTCGCAGAAAATTCAATTTTATTGAAAATCAACTGAACTATAGCCCACAAATTCAGAGCCAGAAAAATCGAAAATCTGCAATTGTGCTCCGATTCCGATGGTAGATGCCTCTATCAAGAGGCGTTGAAACCTGTAATCGTCATGCCAACGGTCATTTGAATCGCTCGAATATTTCTACACATTTCGCAGAAAATTCAATTTTATTGAAAATCAACTGAACTATAGCCCACAAATTCAGAGCCAGATAAATCGAAAATCTGCAATTGTGCTCCGATTCCGATGGTAGATGCCTCTATCAATAGGCGTTGATACCTGTAATCGTCATGCCAACGGTCATTTGAATCGCTCGAATATTTCTACACATTTCGCAGAAAATTCAATTTTATTGAAAATCAACTGAACTATAGCCCACAAATTCAGAGCCAGAAAAATCGAAAATCTGCAATTGTGCTCCGATTCCGATGGTAGATGCCTCTATCAATAGGCGTTGAAACCTGTAATCGTCATGCCAACGGTCATTTGAATCGCTCGAATATTTCTACACATTTCGCAGAAAATTCAATTTTATTGAAAATCAACTGAACTATAGCCCACAAATTCAGAGCCAGAAAAATCGAAAATCTGCAATTGTGCTCCGATTCCGATGGTAGATGCCTCTATCAATAGGCGTTGAAACCTGTAATCGTCATGCCAACGGTCATTTGAATCGCTCAAATATTTCTACACATTTCGCAGAAAATTCAATTTTATTGAAAATCAACTGAACTATAGCCCACAAATTCAGAGCCAGAAAAATCGAAAATCTGCAATTGTGCTCCGATTTCGACCTCTTTCAATAGGCGTTGAAACCTGTAATCGTCATGCCAACGGTAATTTGAATCGCTCGAATATTTCTACACATTTCGCAGAAAATTCAATTTTATTGAAAATCAACTGAACTATAGCCCACAAATTCAGAGCCAGAAAAATCGAAAATCTGCAATTGTGCTCCGATTCCGATGGTAGATGCCTCTATCAATAGCCGTTGAAACCTGTAATCGTCATTGCCAACGGTCATTTGAATCGCTCAAATATTTCTACACATTTCGCAGAAAATTCAATTTTATTGAAAATCAACTGAACTATAGCCCACAAATTCAGAGCCAGAAAAATCGAAAATCTGCAATTGTGCTCCGATTTCGACCTCTTTCAATAGGCGTTGAAACCTGTAATCGTCATGCCAACGGTAATTTGAATCGCTCGAATATTTCTACACATTTCGCAGAAAATTCAATTTTATTGAAAATCAACTGAACTATAGCCCACAAATTCAGAGCCAGAAAAATCGAAAATCTGCAATTGTGCTCCGATTCCGATGGTAGATGCCTCTATCAATAGGCGTTGAAACCTGTAATCGTCATTGCCAACGGTCATTTGAATCGCTCAAATATTTCTACACATTTCGCAGAAAATTCAATTTTATTGAAAATCAACTGAACTATAGCCCACAAATTCAGAGCCAGAAAAATCGAAAATCTGCAATTGTGCTCCGATTCCGATGGTAGATGCCTCTATCAATAGGCGTTGAAACCTGTAATCGTCATGCCAACGGTCATTTGAATCGCTCAAATATTTCTACACATTTCGCAGAAAATTCAATTTTATTGAAAATCAACTGAACTATAGCCCACAAATTCAGAGCCAGAAAAATCGAAAATCTGCAATTGTGCTCCGATTCCGATGGTAGATGCCTCTATCAATAGGCGTTGAAACCTGTAATCGTCATGCCAACGGTCATTTGAATCGCTCGAATATTTCTACACATTTCGCAGAAAATTCAATTTTATTGAAAATCAACTGAACTATAGCCCACAAATTCAGAGCCAGAAAAATCGAAAATCTGCAATTGTGCTCCGATTCCGATGGTAGATGCCTCTATCAATAGGCCGTTGAAACCTGTAATCGTCATGCCAACGGTCATTTGAATCGCTCGAATATTTCTACACATTTCGCAGAAAATTCAATTTTATTGAAAATCAACTGAACTATAGCCCACAAATTCAGAGCCAGAAAAATCGAAAATCTGCAATTGTGCTCCGATTCCGATGGTAGATGCCTCTATCAATAGGCGTTGAAACCTGTAATCGTCATGCCAACGGTCATTTGAATCGCTCGAATATTTCTACACATTTCGCAGAAAATTCAATTTTATTGAAAATCAACTGAACTATAGCCCACAAATTCAGAGCCAGAAAAATCGAAAATCTGCAATTGTGCTCCGATTCCGATGGTAGATGCCTCTATCAATAGGCGTTGAAACCTGTAATCGTCATGCCAACGGTCATTTGAATCGCTCGAATATTTCTACACATTTCGCAGAAAATTCAATTTTATTGAAAATCAACTGAACTATAGCCCACAAATTCAGAGCCAGAAAAATCGAAAATCTGCAATTGTGCTCCGATTCCGATGGTAGATGCCTCTATCAATAGGCGTTGAAACCTGTAATCGTCATGCCAACGGTCATTTGAATCGCTCGAATATTTCTACACATTTCGCAGAAAATTCAATTTTATTGAAAATCAACTGAACTATAGCCCACAAATTCAGAGCCAGAAAAATCGAAAATCTGCAATTGTGCTCCGATTCCGATGGTAGATGCCTCTATCAATAGGCGTTGAAACCTGTAATCGTCATGCCAACGGTCATTTGAATCGCTCGAATATTTCTACACATTTCGCAGAAAATTCAATTTTATTGAAAATCAACTGAACTATAGCCCACAAATTCAGAGCCAGAAAAATCGAAAATCTGCAATTGTGCTCCGATTCCGATGGTAGATGCCTCTATCAATAGGCGTTGAAACCTGTAATCGTCATGCCAACGGTCATTTGAATCGCTCAAATATTTCTACACATTTCGCAGAAAATTCAATTTTATTGAAAATCAACTGAACTATAGCCCACAAATTCAGAGCCAGAAAAATCGAAAATCTGCAATTGTGCTCCGATTCCGATGGTAGATGCCTCTATCAATAGGCGTTGAAACCTGTAATCGTCATGCCAACGGTCATTTGAATCGCTCGAATATTTCTACACATTTCGCAGAAAATTCAATTTTATTGAAAATCAACTGAACTATAGCCCACAAATTCAGAGCCAGAAAAATCGAAAATCTGCAATTGTGCTCCGATTTCGATCTCTTTCAATAGGCGTTGAAACCGTTGAAACCTGTAATCGTCATGCCAACGGTCATTTGAATCGCTCAAATATTTCTACACATTTCGCAGAAAATTCAATTTTATTGAAAATCAACTGAACTATAGCCCACAAATTCAGAGCCAGAAAAATCGAAAATCTGCAATTGTGCTCCGATTCCGATGGTAGATGCCTCTATCAATAGGCGTTGAAACCTGTAATCGTCATGCCAACGGTCATTTGAATCGCTCAAATATTTCTACACATTTCGCAGAAAATTCAATTTTATTGAAAATCAACTGAACTATAGCCCACAAATTCTGAGCCAGAAAAATCGAAAATCTGCAATTGTGCTCCGATTTCGACCTCTTTCAATAGGCGTTGAAACCTGTAATCGTCATGCCAACGGTCATTTGAATCGCTCGAATATTTCTACACATTTCGCAGAAAATTCAATTTTATTGAAAATCAACTGAACTATAGCCCACAAATTCAGAGCCAGAAAAATCGAAAATCTGCAATTGTGCTCCGATTCCGATGGTAGATGCCTCTATCAATAGGCGTTGAAACCTGTAATCGTCATGCCAACGGTCATTTGAATCGCTCGAATATTTCTACACATTTCACAGAAAATTCAATTTTATTGCAAATCAACTGAACTATAGCCCACAAATTCAGAGCCAGAAAAATCGAAAATCTGCAATTGTGCTCCGATTCCGATGGTAGATGCCTCTATCAATAGGCGTTGAAACCTGTAATCGTCATGCCAACGGTCATTTGAATCGCTCAAATATTTCTACACATTTCGCAGAAAATTCAATTTTATTGAAAATCAACTGAACTATAGCCCACAAATTCAGAGCCAGAAAAATCGAAAATCTGCAATTGTGCTCCGATTCCGATGGTAGATGCCTCTATCAATAGGCGTTGAAACCTGTAATCGTCATGCCAACGGTCATTTGAATCGCTCAAATATTTCTACACATTTCGCAGAAAATTCAATTTTATTGAAAATCAACTGAACTATAGCCCACAAATTCAGAGCCAAAAAAATCGAAAATCTGCAATTGTGCTCCGATTCCGATGGTAGATGCCTCTATCAATAGGCGTTGAAACCTGTAATCGTCATGCCAACGGTCATTTGAATCGCTCGAATATTTCTACACATTTCGCAGAAAATTCAATTTTATTGAAAATCAACTGAACTATAGCCCACAAATTCAGAGCCAGAAAAATCGAAAATCTGCAATTGTGCTCCGATTCCGATGGTAGATGCCTCTATCAATAGGCGTTGAAACCTGTAATCGTCATGCCAACGGTCATTTGAATCGCTCGAATATTTCTACACATTTCGCAGAAAATTCAATTTTATTGAAAATCAACTGAACTATAGCCCACAAATTCTGGGCCAGAAAAATCGAAAATCTGCAATTGTGCTCCGATTTCGACCTCTTTCAATAGGCGTTGAAACCTGTAATCGTCATGCCAACGGTCATTTGAATCGCTCGAATATTTCTACACATTTCGCAGAAAATTCAATTTTATTGAAAATCAACTGAACTATAGCCCACAAATTCAGAGCCAGAAAAATCGAAAATCTGCAATTGTGCTCCGATTCCGATGGTAGATGCCTCTATCAATAGGCGTTGAAACCTGTAATCGTCATGCCAACGGTCATTTGAATCGCTCGAATATTTCTACACATTTCACAGAAAATTCAATTTTATTGAAAATCAACTGAACTATAGCCCACAAATTCAGAGCCAAAAAAATCGAAAATCTGCAATTGTGCTCCGATTCCGATGGTAGATGCCTCTATCAATAGGCGTTGAAACCTGTAATCGTCATGCCAACGGTCATTTGAATCGCTCGAATATTTCTACACATTTCGCAGAAAATTCAATTTTATTGAAAATCAACTGAACTATAGCCCACAAATTCAGAGCCAGAAAAATCGAAAATCTGCAATTGTGCTCCGATTCCGATGGTAGATGCCTCTATCAATAGGCGTTGAAACCTGTAATCGTCATGCCAACGGTCATTTGAATCGCTCAAATATTTCTACACATTTCGCAGAAAATTCAATTTTATTGAAAATCAACTGAACTATAGCCCACAAATTCAGAGCCAGAAAAATCGAAAATCTGCAATTGTGCTCCGATTCCGATGGTAGATGCCTCTATCAATAGGCGTTGAAACCTGTAATCGTCATGCCAACGGTCATTTGAATCGCTCGAATATTTCTACACATTTCGCAGAAAATTCAATTTTATTGAAAATCAACTGAACTATAGCCCACAAATTCAGAGCCAGAAAAATCGAAAATCTGCAATTGTGCTCCGATTCCGATGGGAGATGCCTCTATCAATAGGCGTTGAAACCTGTAATCGTCATGCCAACGGTCATTTGAATCGCTCAAATATTTCTACACATTTCGCAGAAAATTCAATTTTATTGAAAATCAACTGAACTATAGCCCACAAATTCAGAGCCAGAAAAATCGAAAATCTGCAATTGTGCTCCGATTCCGATGGTAGATGCCTCTATCAATAGGCGTTGAAACCTGTAATCGTCATGCCAACGGTCATTTGAATCGCTCGAATATTTCTACACATTTCACAGAAAATTCAATTTTATTGAAAATCAACTGAACTATAGCCCACAAATTCAGAGCCAAAAAAATCGAAAATCTGCAATTGTGCTCCGATTCCGATGGTAGATGCCTCTATCAATAGGCGTTGAAACCTGTAATCGTCATGCCAACGGTCATTTGAATCGCTCGAATATTTCTACACATTTCGCAGAAAATTCAATTTTATTGAAAATCAACTGAACTATAGCCCACAAATTCAGAGCCAGAAAAATCGAAAATCTGCAATTGTGCTCCGATTCCGATGGTAGATGCCTCTATCAATAGGCGTTGAAACCTGTAATCGTCATGCCAACGGTCATTTGAATCGCTCGAATATTTCTACACATTTCGCAGAAAATTCAATTTTATTGAAAATCAACTGAACTATAGCCCACAAATTCAGAGCCAGAAAAATCGAAAATCTGCAATTGTGCTCCGATTCCGATGGTAGATGCCTCTATCAATAGGCGTTGAAACCTGTAATCGTCATGCCAACGGTCATTTGAATCGCTCGAATATTTCTACACATTTCACAGAAAATTCAATTTTATTGAAAATCAACTGAACTATAGCCCACAAATTCAGAGCCAAAAAAATCGAAAATCTGCAATTGTGCTCCGATTCCGATGGTAGATGCCTCTATCAATAGGCGTTGAAACCTGTAATCGTCATGCCAACGGTCATTTGAATCGCTCGAATATTTCTACACATTTCGCAGAAAATTCAATTTTATTGAAAATCAACTGAACTATAGCCCACAAATTCAGAGCCAAAAAAATCGAAAATCTGCAATTGTGCTCCGATTCCGATGGTAGATGCCTCTATCAATAGGCGTTGAAACCTGTAATCGTCATGCCAACGGTCATTTGAATCGCTCGAATATTTCTACACATTTCGCAGAAAATTCAATTTTATTGAAAATCAACTGAACTATAGCCCACAAATTCAGAGCCAAAAAAATCGAAAATCTGCAATTGTGCTCCGATTCCGATGGTAGATGCCTCTATCAATAGGCGTTGAAACCTGTAATCGTCATGCCAACGGTCATTTGAATCGCTCGAATATTTCTACACATTTCGCAGAAAATTCAATTTTATTGAAAATCAACTGAACTATAGCCCACAAATTCAGAGCCAGAAAAATCGAAAATCTGCAATTGTGCTCCGATTCCGATGGTAGATGCCTCTATCAATAGGCGTTGAAACCTGTAATCGTCATGCCAACGGTCATTTGAATCGCTCGAATATTTCTACACATTTCACAGAAAATTCAATTTTATTGAAAATCAACTGAACTATAGCCCACAAATTCAGAGCCAGAAAAATCGAAAATCTGCAATTGTGCTCCGATTCCGATGGTAGATGCCTCTATCAATAGGCGTTGAAACCTGTAATCGTCATGCCAACGGTCATTTGAATCGCTCGAATATTTCTACACATTTCGCAGAAAATTCAATTTTATTGAAAATCAACTGAACTATAGCCCACAAATTCAGAGCCAGAAAAATCGAAAATCTGCAATTGTGCTCCGATTCCGATGGTAGATGCCTCTATCAATAGGCGTTGAAACCTGTAATCGTCATGCCAACGGTCATTTGAATCGCTCAAATATTTCTACACATTTCGCAGAAAATTCAATTTTATTGAAAATCAACTGAACTATAGCCCACAAATTCAGAGCCAGAAAAATCGAAAATCTGCAATTGTGCTCCGATTCCGATGGTAGATGCCTCTATCAATAGGCGTTGAAACCTGTAATCGTCATGCCAACGGTCATTTGAATCGCTCGAATATTTCTACACATTTCGCAGAAAATTCAATTTTATTGAAAATCAACTGAACTATAGCCCACAAATTCAGAGCCAGAAAAATCGAAAATCTGCAATTGTGCTCCGATTCCGATGGTAGATGCCTCTATCAATAGGCGTTGAAACCTGTAATCGTCATGCCAACGGTCATTTGAATCGCTCGAATATTTCTACACATTTCACAGAAAATTCAATTTTATTGAAAATCAACTGAACTATAGCCCACAAATTCAGAGCCAAAAAAATCGAAAATCTGCAATTGTGCTCCGATTCCGATGGTAGATGCCTCTATCAATAGGCGTTGAAACCTGTAATCGTCATGCCAACGGTCATTTGAATCGCTCGAATATTTCTACACATTTCGCAGAAAATTCAATTTTATTGAAAATCAACTGAACTATAGCCCACAAATTCAGAGCCAGAAAAATCGAAAATCTGCAATTGTGCTCCGATTCCGATGGTAGATGCCTCTATTAATAGGCGTTGAAACCTGTAATCGTCATGCCAACGGTCATTTGAATCGCTCGAATATTTCTACACATTTCACAGAAAATTCAATTTTATTGAAAATCAACTGAACTATAGCCCACAAATTCAGAGCCAAAAAAATCGAAAATCTGCAATTGTGCTCCGATTCCGATGGTAGATGCCTCTATCAATAGGCGTTGAAACCTGTAATCGTCATGCCAACGGTCATTTGAATCGCTCGAATATTTCTACACATTTCGCAGAAAATTCAATTTTATTGAAAATCAACTGAACTATAGCCCACAAATTCAGAGCCAGAAAAATCGAAAATCTGCAATTGTGCTCCGATTCCGATGGTAGATGCCTCTATCAATAGGCGTTGAAACCTGTAATCGTCATACCAACGGTCATTTGAATCGCTCGAATATTTCTACACATTTCACAGAAAATTCAATTTTATTGAAAATCAACTGAACTATAGCCCACAAATTCAGAGCCAAAAAAATCGAAAATCTGCAATTGTGCTCCGATTCCGATGGTAGATGCCTCTATCAATAGGCGTTGAAACCTGTAATCGTCATGCCAACGGTCATTTGAATCGCTCGAATATTTCTACACATTTCGCAGAAAATTCAATTTTATTGAAAATCAACTGAACTATAGCCCACAAATTCAGAGCCAGAAAAATCGAAAATCTGCAATTGTGCTCCGATTCCGATGGTAGATGCCTCTATCAATAGGCGTTGAAACCTGTAATCGTCATGCCAACGGTCATTTGAATCGCTCGAATATTTCTACACATTTCACAGAAAATTCAATTTTATTGAAAATCAACTGAACTATAGCCCACAAATTCAGAGCCAAAAAAATCGAAAATCTGCAATTGTGCTCCGATTCCGATGGTAGATGCCTCTATCAATAGGCGTTGAAACCTGTAATCGTCATGCCAACGGTCATTTGAATCGCTCGAATATTTCTACACATTTCGCAGAAAATTCAATTTTATTGAAAATCAACTGAACTATAGCCCACAAATTCAGAGCCAGAAAAATCGAAAATCTGCAATTGTGCTCCGATTCCGATGGTAGATGCCTCTATCAATAGGCGTTGAAACCTGTAATCGTCATGCCAACGGTCATTTGAATCGCTCGAATATTTCTACACATTTCGCAGAAAATTCAATTTTATTGAAAATCAACTGAACTATAGCCCACAAATTCAGAGCCAGAAAAATCGAAAATCTGCAATTGTGCTCCGATTCCGATGGTAGATGCCTCTATCAATAGGCGTTGAAACCTGTAATCGTCATGCCAACGGTCATTTGAATCGCTCAAATATTTCTACACATTTCGCAGAAAATTCAATTTTATTGAAAATCAACTGAACTATAGCCCACAAATTCAGAGCCAGAAAAATCGAAAATCTGCAATTGTGCTCCGATTCCGATGGTAGATGCCTCTATCAATAGGCGTTGAAACCTGTAATCGTCATGCCAACGGTCATTTGAATCGCTCGAATATTTCTACACATTTCACAGAAAATTCAATTTTATTGAAAATCAACTGAACTATAGCCCACAAATTCAGAGCCAAAAAAATCGAAAATCTGCAATTGTGCTCCGATTCCGATGGTAGATGCCTCTATCAGTAGGCGTTGAAACCTGTAATCGTCATGCCAACGGTCATTTGAATCGCTCAAATATTTCTACACATTTCGCAGAAAATTCAATTTTATTGAAAATCAACTGAACTATAGCCCACAAATTCAGAGCCAGAAAAATCGAAAATCTGCAATTGTGCTCCGATTCCGATGGTAGATGCCTCTATCAATAGGCGTTGAAACCTGTAATCGTCATGCCAACGGTCATTTGAATCGCTCGAATATTTCTACACATTTCACAGAAAATTCAATTTTATTGAAAATCAACTGAACTATAGCCCACAAATTCAGAGCCAAAAAAATCGAAAATCTGCAATTGTGCTCCGATTCCGATGGTAGATGCCTCTATCAATAGGCGTTGAAACCTGTAATCGTCATGCCAACGGTCATTTGAATCGCTCGAATATTTCTACACATTTCGCAGAAAATTCAATTTTATTGAAAATCAACTGAACTATAGCCCACAAATTCAGAGCCAGAAAAATCGAAAATCTGCAATTGTGCTCCGATTCCGATGGTAGATGCCTCTATCAATAGGCGTTGAAACCTGTAATCGTCATGCCAACGGTCATTTGAATCGCTCAAATATTTCTACACATTTCGCAGAAAATTCAATTTTATTGAAAATCAACTGAACTATAGCCCACAAATTCAGAGCCAGAAAAATCGAAAATCTGCAATTGTGCTCCGATTCCGATGGTAGATGCCTCTATCAATAGGCGTTGAAACCTGTAATCGTCATGCCAACGGTCATTTGAATCGCTCAAATATTTCTACACATTTCGCAGAAAATTCAATTTTATTGAAAATCAACTGAACTATAGCCCACAAATTCAGAGCCAGAAAAATCGAAAATCTGCAATTGTGCTCCGATTCCGATGGTAGATGCCTCTATCAATAGGCGTTGAAACCTGTAATCGTCATGCCAACGGTCATTTGAATCGCTCGAATATTTCTACACATTTCGCAGAAAATTGAATTTTATTGAAAATCAACTGAACTATAGCCCACAAATTCAGAGCCAGAAAAATCGAAAATCTGCAATTGTGCTCCGATTCCGATGGTAGATGCCTCTATCAATAGGCGTTGAAACCTGTAATCGTCATGCCAACGGTCATTTGAATCGCTCGAATATTTCTACACATTTCGCAGAAAATTCAATTTTATTGAAAATCAACTGAACTATAGCCCACAAATTCAGAGCCAGAAAAATCGAAAATCTGCAATTGTGCTCCGATTCCGATGGTAGATGCCTCTATCAATAGGCGTTGAAACCTGTAATCGTCATGCCAACGGTCATTTGAATCGCTCGAATATTTCTACACATTTCGCAGAAAATTCAATTTTATTGAAAATCAACTGAACTATAGCCCACAAATTCAGAGCCAGAAAAATCGAAAATCTGCAATTGTGCTCCGATTCCGATGGTAGATGCCTCTATCAATAGGCGTTGAAACCTGTAATCGTCATGCCAACGGTCATTTGAATCGCTCGAATATTTCTACACATTTCGCAGAAAATTCAATTTTATTGAAAATCAACTGAACTATAGCCCACAAATTCTGAGCCAGAAAAATCGAAAATCTGCAATTGTGCTCCGATTTCGACCTCTTTCAATAGGCGTTGAAACCTGTAATCGTCATGCCAACGGTCATTTGAATCGCTCGAATATTTCTACACATTTCGCAGAAAATTCAATTTTATTGAAAATCAACTGAACTATAGCCCACAAATTCTGAGCCAGAAAAATCGAAAATCTGCAATTGTGCTCCGATTTCGACCTCTTTCAATAGGCGTTGAAACCTGTAATCGTCATGCCAACGGTCATTTGAATCGCTCGAATATTTCTACACATTTCGCAGAAAATTCAATTTTATTGAAAATCAACTGAACTATAGCCCACAAATTCAGAGCCAGAAAAATCGAAAATCTGCAATTGTGCTCCGATTTCGACCTCTTTCGATAGGCGTTGAAACCTGTAATCGTCATGCCAACGGTCATTTGAATCGCTCGAATATTTCTACACATTTCGCAGAAAATTCAATTTTATTGAAAATCAACTGAACTATAGCCCACAAATTCTGAGCCAGAAAAATCGAAAATCTGCAATTGTGCTCCGATTTCGACCTCTTTCAATAGGCGTTGAAACCTGTAATCGTCATGCCAACGGTCATTTGAATCGCTCGAATATTTCTACACATTTCGCAGAAAATTCAATTTTATTGAAAATCAACTGAACTATAGCCCACAAATTCAGAGCCAGAAAAATCGAAAATCTGCAATTGTGCTCCGATTCCGATGGTAGATGCCTCTATCAATAGGCGTTGAAACCTGTAATCGTCATGCCAACGGTCATTTGAATCGCTCGAATATTTCTACACATTTCGCAGAAAATTCAATTTTATTGAAAATCAACTGAACTATAGCCCACAAATTCTGAGCCAGAAAAATCGAAAATCTGCAATTGTGCTCCGATTTCGACCTCTTTCAATAGGCGTTGAAACCTGTAATCGTCATGCCAACGGTCATTTGAATCGCTCGAATGTTTCTACACATTTCGCAGAAAATTCAATTTTATTGAAAATCAACTGAACTATAGCCCACAAATTCAGAGCCAGAAAAATCGAAAATCTGCAATTGTGCTCCGATTCCGATGGTAGATGCCTCTATCAATAGGCGTTGAAACCTGTAATCGTCATGCCAACGGTCATTTGAATCGCTTGAATATTTCTACACATTTCACAGAAAATTCAATTTTATTGAAAATCAACTGAACTATAGCCCACAAATTCAGAGCCAAAAAAATCGAAAATCTGCAATTGTGCTCCGATTCCGATGGTAGATGCCTCTATCAATAGGCGTTGAAACCTGTAATCGTCATGCCAACGGTCATTTGAATCGCTCGAATATTTCTACACATTTCGCAGAAAATTCAATTTTATTGAAAATCAACTGAACTATAGCCCACAAATTCTGAGCCAGAAAAATCGAAAATCTGCAATTGTGCTCCGATTTCGACCTCTTTCAATAGGCGTTGAAACCTGTAATCGTCATGCCAACGGTCATTTGAATCGCTCGAATGTTTCTACACATTTCGCAGAAAATTCAATTTTATTGAAAATCAACTGAACTATAGCCCACAAATTCAGAGCCAGAAAAATCGAAAATCTGCAATTGTGCTCCGATTCCGATGGTAGATGCCTCTATCAATAGGCGTTGAAACCTGTAATCGTCATGCCAACGGTCATTTGAATCGCTCGAATATTTCTACACATTTCACAGAAAATTCAATTTTATTGAAAATCAACTGAACTATAGCCCACAAATTCAGAGCCAAAAAAATCGAAAATCTGCAATTGTGCTCCGATTCCGATGGTAGATGCCTCTATCAATAGGCGTTGAAACCTGTAATCGTCATGCCAACGGTCATTTGAATCGCTCGAATATTTCTACACATTTCGCAGAAAATTCAATTTTATTGAAAATCAACTGAACTATAGCCCACAAATTCAGAGCCAGAAAAATCGAAAATCTGCAATTGTGCTCCGATTCCGATGGTAGATGCCTCTATCAATAGGCGTTGAAACCTGTAATCGTCATGCCAACGGTCATTTGAATCGCTCAAATATTTCTACACATTTCGCAGAAAATTCAATTTTATTGAAAATCAACTGAACTATAGCCCACAAATTCAGAGCCAGAAAAATCGAAAATCTGCAATTGTGCTCCGATTCCGATGGTAGATGCCTCTATCAATAGGCGTTGAAACCTGTAATCGTCATGCCAACGGTCATTTGAATCGCTTGAATATTTCTACACATTTCACAGAAAATTCAATTTTATTGAAAATCAACTGAACTATAGCCCACAAATTCAGAGCCAAAAAAATCGAAAATCTGCAATTGTGCTCCGATTCCGATGGTAGATGCCTCTATCAATAGGCGTTGAAACCTGTAATCGTCATGCCAACGGTCATTTGAATCGCTCGAATATTTCTACACATTTCGCAGAAAATTCAATTTTATTGAAAATCAACTGAACTATAGCCCACAAATTCAGAGCCAGAAAAATCGAAAATCTGCAATTGTGCTCCGATTCCTATGGTAGATGCCTCTATCAATAGGCGTTGAAACCTGTAATCGTCATGCCAACGGTCATTTGAATCGCTCGAATATTTCTACACATTTCACAGAAAATTCAATTTTATTGAAAATCAACTGAACTATAGCCCACAAATTCAGAGCCAGAAAAATCGAAAATCTGCAATTGTGCTCCGATTCCGATGGTAGATGCCTCTATCAATAGGCGTTGAAACCTGTAATCGTCATGCCAACGGTCATTTGAATCGCTCGAATATTTCTACACATTTCACAGAAAATTCAATTTTATTGAAAATCAACTGAACTATAGCCCACAAATTCTGAGCCAGAAAAATCGAAAATCTGCAATTGTGCTCCGATTTCGACCTCTTTCAATAGGCGTTGAAACCTGTAATCGTCATGCCAACGGTCATTTGAATCGCTCGAATATTTCTACACATTTCGCAGAAAATTCAATTTTATTGAAAATCAACTGAACTATAGCCCACAAATTCAGAGCCAGAAAAATCGAAAATCTGCAATTGTGCTCCGATTCCGATGGTAGATGCCTCTATCAATAGGCGTTGAAACCTGTAATCGTCATGCCAACGGTCATTTGAATCGCTCAAATATTTCTACACATTTCGCAGAAAATTCAATTTTATTGAAAATCAACTGAACTATAGCCCACAAATTCAGAGCCAGAAAAATCGAAAATCTGCAATTGTGCTCCGATTCCGATGGTAGATGCCTCTATCAATAGGCGTTGAAACCTGTAATCGTCATGCCAACGGTCATTTGAATCGCTCGAATATTTCTACACATTTCGCAGAAAATTCAATTTTATTGAAAATCAACTGAACTATAGCCCACAAATTCTGAGCCAGAAAAATCGAAAATCTGCAATTGTGCTCCGATTTCGACCTCTTTCAATAGGCGTTGAAACCTGTAATCGTCATGCCAACGGTCATTTGAATCGCTCGAATATTTCTACACATTTCGCAGAAAATTCAATTTTATTGAAAATCAACTGAACTATAGCCCACAAATTCAGAGCCAGAAAAATCGAAAATCTGCAATTGTGCTCCGATTCCGATGGTAGATGCCTCTATCAATAGGCGTTGAAACCTGTAATCGTCATGCCAACGGTCATTTGAATCGCTCAAATATTTCTACACATTTCGCAGAAAATTCAATTTTATTGAAAATCAACTGAACTATAGCCCACAAATTCAGAGCCAGAAAAATCGAAAATCTGCAATTGTGCTCCGATTCCGATGGTAGATGCCTCTATCAATAGGCGTTGAAACCTGTAATCGTCATGCCAACGGTCATTTGAATCGCTCGAATATTTCTACACATTTCGCAGAAAATTCAATTTTATTGAAAATCAACTGAACTATAGCCCACAAATTCTGAGCCAGAAAAATCGAAAATCTGCAATTGTGCTCCGATTTCGACCTCTTTCAATAGGCGTTGAAACCTGTAATCGTCATGCCAACGGTCATTTGAATCGCTCGAATATTTCTACACATTTCGCAGAAAATTCAATTTTATTGAAAATCAACTGAACTATAGCCCACAAATTCAGAGCCAGAAAAATCGAAAATCTGCAATTGTGCTCCGATTCCGATGGTAGATGCCTCTATCAATAGGCGTTGAAACCTGTAATCGTCATGCCAACGGTCATTTGAATCGCTCGAATATTTCTACACATTTCGCAGAAAATTCAATTTTATTGAAAATCAACTGAACTATAGCCCACAAATTCAGAGCCAGAAAAATCGAAAATCTGCAATTGTGCTCCGATTCCGATGGTAGATGCCTCTATCAATAGGCGTTGAAACCTGTAATCGTCATGCCAACGGTCATTTGAATCGCTCGAATATTTCTACACATTTCACAGAAAATTCAATTTTATTGAAAATCAACTGAACTATAGCCCACAAATTCAGAGCCAGAAAAATCGAAAATCTGCAATTGTGCTCCGATTCCGATGGTAGATGCCTCTATCAATAGGCGTTGAAACCTGTAATCGTCATGCCAACGGTCATTTGAATCGCTCGAATATTTCTACACATTTCGCAGAAAATTCAATTTTATTGAAAATCAACTGAACTATAGCCCACAAATTCAGAGCCAGAAAAATCGAAAATCTGCAATTGTGCTCCGATTTCGACCTCTTTCAATAGGCGTTGAAACCTGTAATCGTCATGCCAACGGTAATTTGAATCGCTCGAATATTTCTACACATTTCGCAGAAAATTCAATTTTATTGAAAATCAACTGAACTATAGCCCACAAATTCAGAGCCAGAAAAATCGAAAATCTGCAATTGTGCTCCGATTTCGACCTCTTTCAACAGGCGTTGAAACCTGTAATCGTCATGCCAACGGTAATTTGAATCGCTCGAATATTTCTACACATAGCCCACAAATTCAGAGCCAGAAAAATCGAAAATCTGCAATTGTGCTCCGATTCCGATGGTAGATGCCTCTATCAATAGGCGTTGAAACCTGTAATCGTCATGCCAACGGTCATTTGAATCGCTCAAATATTTCTACACATTTCGCAGAAAATTCAATTTTATTGAAAATCAACTGAACTATAGCCCACAAATTCAGAGCCAGAAAAATCGAAAATCTGCAACTGTGCTCCGATTCCGATGGTAGATGCCTCTATCAATAGGCGTTGAAACCTGTAATCGTCATGCCAACGGTCATTTGAATCGCTCAAATATTTCTACACATTTCGCAGAAAATTCAATTTTATTGAAAATCAACTGAACTATAGCCCACAAATTCAGAGCCAGAAAAATCGAAAATCTGCAATTGTGCTCCGATTCCGATGGTAGATGCCTCTATCAATAGGCGTTGAAACCTGTAATCGTCATGCCAACGGTCATTTGAATCGCTCAAATATTTCTACACATTTCGCAGAAAATTCAATTTTATTGAAAATCAACTGAACTATAGCCCACAAATTCAGAGCCAGAAAAATCGAAAATCTGCAATTGTGCTCCGATTCCGATGGTAGATGCCTCTATCAATAGGCGTTGAAACCTGTAATCGTCATGCCAACGGTCATTTGAATCGCTCGAATATTTCTACACATTTCGCAGAAAATTCAATTTTATTGAAAATCAACTGAACTATAGCCCACAAATTCAGAGCCAGAAAAATCGAAAATCTGCAATTGTGCTCCGATTCCGATGGTAGATGCCTCTATCAATAGGCGTTGAAACCTGTAATCGTCATGCCAACGGTCATTTGAATCGCTCGAATATTTCTACACATTTCACAGAAAATTCAATTTTATTGAAAATCAACTGAACTATAGCCCACAAATTCAGAGCCAGAAAAATCGAAAATCTGCAATTGTGCTCCGATTCCGATGGTAGATGCCTCTATCAATAGGCGTTGAAACCTGTAATCGTCATGCCAACGGTCATTTGAATCGCTCGAATATTTCTACACATTTCGCAGAAAATTCAATTTTATTGAAAATCAACTGAACTATAGCCCACAAATTCAGAGCCAGAAAAATCGAAAATCTGCAATTGTGCTCCGATTCCGATGGTAGATGCCTCTATCAATAGGCGTTGAAACCTGTAATCGTCATGCCAACGGTCATTTGAATCGCTCAAATATTTCTACACATTTCGCAGAAAATTCAATTTTATTGAAAATCAACTGAACTATAGCCCACAAATTCAGAGCCAGAAAAATCGAAAATCTGCAATTGTGCTCCGATTCCGATGGTAGATGCCTCTATCAATAGGCGTTGAAACCTGTAATCGTCATGCCAACGGTCATTTGAATCGCTCGAATATTTCTACACATTTCGCAGAAAATTCAATTTTATTGAAAATCAACTGAACTATAGCCCACAAATTCAGAGCCAGAAAAATCGAAAATCTGCAATTGTGCTCCGATTCCGATGGTAGATGCCTCTATCAATAGGCGTTGAAACCTGTAATCGTCATGCCAACGGTCATTTGAATCGCTCGAATATTTCTACACATTTCACAGAAAATTCAATTTTATTGAAAATCAACTGAACTATAGCCCACAAATTCAGAGCCAGAAAAATCGAAAATCTGCAATTGTGCTCCGATTCCGATGGTAGATGCCTCTATCAATAGGCGTTGAAACCTGTAATCGTCATGCCAACGGTCATTTGAATCGCTCAAATATTTCTACACATTTCGCAGAAAATTCAATTTTATTGAAAATCAACTGAACTATAGCCCACAAATTCAGAGCCAGAAAAATCGAAAATCTGCAATTGTGCTCCAATTCCGATGGTAGATGCCTCTATCAATAGGCGTTGAAACCTGTAATCGTCATGCCAACGGTCATTTGAATCGCTCGAATATTTCTACACATTTCGCAGAAAATTCAATTTTATTGAAAATCAACTGAACTATAGCCCACAAATTCAGAGCCAGAAAAATCGAAAATCTGCAATTGTGCTCCGATTCCGATGGTAGATGCCTCTATCAATAGGCGTTGAAACCTGTAATCGTCATGCCAACGGTCATTTGAATCGCTCGAATATTTCTACACATTTCACAGAAAATTCAATTTTATTGAAAATCAACTGAACTATAGCCCACAAATTCAGAGCCAGAAAAATCGAAAATCTGCAATTGTGCTCCGATTCCGATGGTAGATGCCTCTATCAATAGGCGTTGAAACCTGTAATCGTCATGCCAACGGTCATTTGAATCGCTCGAATATTTCTACACATTTCGCAGAAAATTCAATTTTATTGAAAATCAACTGAACTATAGCCCACAAATTCAGAGCCAGAAAAATCGAAAATCTGCAATTGTGCTCCGATTCCGATGGTAGATGCCTCTATCAATAGGCGTTGAAACCTGTAATCGTCATGCCAACGGTCATTTGAATCGCTCGAATATTTCTACACATTTCACAGAAAATTCAATTTTATTGAAAATCAACTGAACTATAGCCCACAAATTCAGAGCCAGAAAAATCGAAAATCTGCAATTGTGCTCCGATTCCGATGGTAGATGCCTCTATCAATAGGCGTTGAAACCTGTAATCGTCATGCCAACGGTCATTTGAATCGCTCGAATATTTCTACACATTTCGCAGAAAATTCAATTTTATTGAAAATCAACTGAACTATAGCCCACAAATTCAGAGCCAGAAAAATCGAAAATCTGCAATTGTGCTCCGATTCCGATGGTAGATGCCTCTATCAATAGGCGTTGAAACCTGTAATCGTCATGCCAACGGTCATTTGAATCGCTCGAATATTTCTACACATTTCGCAGAAAATTCAATTTTATTGAAAATCAACTGAACTACAGCCCACAAATTCAGAGCCAGAAAAATCGAAAATCTGCAATTGTGCTCCGATTCCGATGGTAGATGCCTCTATCAATAGGCGTTGAAACCTGTAATCGTCATGCCAACGGTCATTTGAATCGCTCGAATATTTCTACACATTTCGCAGAAAATTCAATTTTATTGAAAATCAACTGAACTATAGCCCACAAATTCAGAGCCAGAAAAATCGAAAATCTGCAATTGTGCTCCGATTTCGACCTCTTTCAATAGGCGTTGAAACCTGTAATCGTCATGCCAACGGTCATTTGAATCGCTCGAATATTTCTACACATTTCGCAGAAAATTCAATTTTATTGAAAATCAACTGAACTATAGCCCACAAATTCAGAGCCAGAAAAATCGAAAATCTGCAATTGTGCTCCGATTCCGATGGTAGATGCCTCTATCAATAGGCGTTGAAACCTGTAATCGTCATGCCAACGGTCATTTGAATCGCTCGAATATTTCTACACATTTCGCAGAAAATTCAATTTTATTGAAAATCAACTGAACTGAGCCCACAAATTCAGAGCCAGAAAAATCGAAAATCTGCAATTGTGCTCCGATTCCGATGGTAGATGCCTCTATCAATAGGCGTTGAAACCTGTAATCGTCATGCCAACGGTCATTTGAATCGCTCGAATATTTCTAAACATTTCGCAGAAAATTCAATTTTATTGAAAATCAACTGAACTATAGCCCACAAATTCAGAGCCAGAAAAATCGAAAATCTGCAATTGTGCTCCGATTCCGATGGTAGATGCCTCTATCAATAGGCGTTGAAACCTGTAATCGTCATGCCAACGGTCATTTGAATCGCTCAAATATTTCTACACATTTCGCAGAAAATTCAATTTTATTGAAAATCAACTGAACTATAGCCCACAAATTCTGGGCCAGAAAAATCGAAAATCTGCAATTGTGCTCCGATTTCGACCTCTTTCAATAGGCGTTGAAACCTGTAATCGTCATGCCAACGGTCATTTGAATCGCTCGAATATTTCTACACATTTCGCAGAAAATTCAATTTTATTGAAAATCAACTGAACTATAGCCCACAAATTCAGAGCCAGAAAAATCGAAAATCTGCAATTGTGCTCCGATTCCGATGGTAGATGCCTCTATCAATAGGCGTTGAAACCTGTAATCGTCATGCCAACGGTCATTTGAATCGCTCGAATATTTCTACACATTTCACAGAAAATTCAATTTTATTGAAAATCAACTGAACTATAGCCCACAAATTCAGAGCCAGAAAAATCGAAAATCTGCAATTGTGCTCCGATTCCGATGGTAGATGCCTCTATCAATAGGCGTTGAAACCTGTAATCGTCATGCCAACGGTCATTTGAATCGCTCAAATATTTCTACACATTTCGCAGAAAATTCAATTTTATTGAAAATCAACTGAACTATAGCCCACAAATTCAGAGCCAGAAAAATCGAAAATCTGCAATTGTGCTCCGATTCCGATGGTAGATGCCTCTATCAATAGGCGTTGAAACCTGTAATCGTCATGCCAACGGTCATTTGAATCGCTCAAATATTTCTACACATTTCGCAGAAAATTCAATTTTATTGAAAATCAACTGAACTATAGCCCACAAATTCAGAGCCAAAAAAATCGAAAATCTGCAATTGTGCTCCGATTCCGATGGTAGATGCCTCTATCAATAGGCGTTGAAACCTGTAATCGTCATGCCAACGGTCATTTGAATCGCTCGAATATTTCTACACATTTCGCAGAAAATTCAATTTTATTGAAAATCAACTGAACTATAGCCCACAAATTCAGAGCCAGAAAAATCGAAAATCTGCAATTGTGCTCCGATTCCGATGGTAGATGCCTCTATCAATAGGCGTTGAAACCTGTAATCGTCATGCCAACGGTCATTTGAATCGCTCGAATATTTCTACACATTTCGCAGAAAATTCAATTTTATTGAAAATCAACTGAACTATAGCCCACAAATTCTGGGCCAGAAAAATCGAAAATCTGCAATTGTGCTCCGATTTCGACCTCTTTCAATAGGCGTTGAAACCTGTAATCGTCATGCCAACGGTCATTTGAATCGCTCGAATATTTCTACACATTTCGCAGAAAATTCAATTTTATTGAAAATCAACTGAACTATAGCCCACAAATTCAGAGCCAGAAAAATCGAAAATCTGCAATTGTGCTCCGATTCCGATGGTAGATGCCTCTATCAATAGGCGTTGAAACCTGTAATCGTCATGCCAACGGTCATTTGAATCGCTCGAATATTTCTACACATTTCACAGAAAATTCAATTTTATTGAAAATCAACTGAACTATAGCCCACAAATTCAGAGCCAAAAAATCGAAAATCTGCAATTGTGCTCCGATTCCGATGGTAGATGCCTCTATCAATAGGCGTTGAAACCTGTAATCGTCATGCCAACGGTCATTTGAATCGCTCGAATATTTCTACACATTTCGCAGAAAATTCAATTTTATTGAAAATCAACTGAACTATAGCCCACAAATTCAGAGCCAGAAAAATCGAAAATCTGCAATTGTGCTCCGATTCCGATGGTAGATGCCTCTATCAATAGGCGTTGAAACCTGTAATCGTCATGCCAACGGTCATTTGAATCGCTCGAATATTTCTACACATTTCACAGAAAATTCAATTTTATTGAAAATCAACTGAACTATAGCCCACAAATTCAGAGCCAGAAAAATCGAAAATCTGCAATTGTGCTCCGATTCCGATGGTAGATGCCTCTATCAATAGGCGTTGAAACCTGTAATCGTCATGCCAACGGTCATTTGAATCGCTCGAATATTTCTACACATTTCGCAGAAAATTCAATTTTATTGAAAATCAACTGAACTATAGCCCACAAATTCAGAGCCAGAAAAATCGAAAATCTGCAATTGTGCTCCGATTCCGATGGTAGATGCCTCTATCAATAGGCGTTGAAACCTGTAATCGTCATGCCAACGGTCATTTGAATCGCTCGAATATTTCTACACATTTCACAGAAAATTCAATTTTATTGAAAATCAACTGAACTATAGCCCACAAATTCAGAGCCAGAAAAATCGAAAATCTGCAATTGTGCTCCGATTCCGATGGTAGATGCCTCTATCAATAGGCGTTGAAACCTGTAATCGTCATGCCAACGGTCATTTGAATCGCTCGAATATTTCTACACATTTCACAGAAAATTCAATTTTATTGAAAATCAACTGAACTATAGCCCACAAATTCAGAGCCAGAAAAATCGAAAATCTGCAATTGTGCTCCGATTCCGATGGTAGATGCCTCTATCAATAGGCGTTGAAACCTGTAATCGTCATGCCAACGGTCATTTGAATCGCTCGAATATTTCTACACATTTCGCAGAAAATTCAATTTTATTGAAAATCAACTGAACTATAGCCCACAAATTCAGAGCCAGAAAAATCGAAAATCTGCAATTGTGCTCCGATTCCGATGGTAGATGCCTCTATCAATAGGCGTTGAAACCTGTAATCGTCATGCCAACGGTCATTTGAATCGCTCGAATATTTCTACACATTTCACAGAAAATTCAATTTTATTGAAAATCAACTGAACTATAGCCCACAAATTCAGAGCCAGAAAAATCGAAAATCTGCAATTGTGCTCCGATTCCGATGGTAGATGCCTCTATCAATAGGCGTTGAAACCTGTAATCGTCATGCCAACGGTCATTTGAATCGCTCGAATATTTCTACACATTTCACAGAAAATTCAATTTTATTGAAAATCAACTGAACTATAGCCCACAAATTCAGAGCCAGAAAAATCGAAAATCTGCAATTGTGCTCCGATTCCGATGGTAGATGCCTCTATCAATAGGCGTTGAAACCTGTAATCGTCATGCCAACGGTCATTTGAATCGCTCGAATATTTCTACACATTTCACAGAAAATTCAATTTTATTGAAAATCAACTGAACTATAGCCCACAAATTCAGAGCCAGAAAAATCGAAAATCTGCAATTGTGCTCCGATTCCGATGGTAGATGCCTCTATCAATAGGCGTTGAAACCTGTAATCGTCATGCCAACGGTCATTTGAATCGCTCGAATATTTCTACACATTTCGCAGAAAATTCAATTTTATTGAAAATCAACTGAACTATAGCCCACAAATTCAGAGCCAGAAAAATCGAAAATCTGCAATTGTGCTCCGATTCCGATGGTAGATGCCTCTATCAATAGGCGTTGAAACCTGTAATCGTCATGCCAACGGTCATTTGAATCGCTCGAATATTTCTACACATTTCACAGAAAATTCAATTTTATTGAAAATCAACTGAACTATAGCCCACAAATTCAGAGCCAGAAAAATCGAAAATCTGCAATTGTGCTCCGATTCCGATGGTAGATGCCTCTATCAATAGGCGTTGAAACCTGTAATCGTCATGCCAACGGTCATTTGAATCGCTCGAATATTTCTACACATTTCACAGAAAATTCAATTTTATTGAAAATCAACTGAACTATAGCCCACAAATTCAGAGCCAGAAAAATCGAAAATCTGCAATTGTGCTCCGATTCCGATGGTAGATGCCTCTATCAATAGGCGTTGAAACCTGTAATCGTCATGCCAACGGTCATTTGAATCGCTCGAATATTTCTACACATTTCACAGAAAATTCAATTTTATTGAAAATCAACTGAACTATAGCCCACAAATTCAGAGCCAGAAAAATCGAAAATCTGCAATTGTGCTCCGATTCCGATGGGTAGATGCCTCTATCAATAGGCGTTGAAACCTGTAATCGTCATGCCAACGGTCATTTGAATCGCTCAAATATTTCTACACATTTCGCAGAAAATTCAATTTTATTGAAAATCAACTGAACTATAGCCCACAAATTCAGAGCCAGAAAAATCGAAAATCTGCAATTGTGCTCCGATTCCGATGGTAGATGCCTCTATCAATAGGCGTTGAAACCTGTAATCGTCATGCCAACGGTCATTTGAATCGCTCGAATATTTCTACACATTTCACAGAAAATTCAATTTTATTGAAAATCAACTGAACTATAGCCCACAAATTCAGAGCCAAAAAAATCGAAAATCTGCAATTGTGCTCCGATTCCGATGGTAGATGCCTCTATCAATAGGCGTTGAAACCTGTAATCGTCATGCCAACGGTCATTTGAATCGCTCAATATTTCTACACATTTCGCAGAAAATTCAATTTTATTGAAAATCAACTGAACTATAGCCCACAAATTCAGAGCCAGAAAAATCGAAAATCTGCAATTTTGCTCCGATTCCGATGGTAGATGCCTCTATCAATAGGCGTTGAAACCTGTAATCGTCATGCCAACGGTCATTTGAATCGCTCAAATATTTCTACACATTTCGCAGAAAATTCAATTTTATTGAAAATCAACTGAACTATAGCCCACAAATTCAGAGCCAGAAAAATCGAAAATCTGCAATTGTGCTCCGATTTCGACCTCTTTCAATAGGCGTTGAAACCTGTAATCGTCATGCCAACGGTCATTTGAATCGCTCGAATATTTCTACACATTTCACAGAAAATTCAATTTTATTGAAAATCAACTGAACTATAGCCCACAAATTCAGAGCCAGAAAAATCGAAAATCTGCAATTGTGCTCCGATTCCGATGGTAGATGCCTCTATCAATAGGCGTTGAAACCTGTAATCGTCATGCCAACGGTCATTTGAATCGCTCGAATATTTCTACACATTTCGCAGAAAATTCAATTTTATTGAAAATCAACTGAACTATAGCCCACAAATTCAGAGCCAGAAAAATCGAAAATCTGCAATTGTGCTCCGATTCCGATGGTAGATGCCTCTATCAATAGGCGTTGAAACCTGTAATCGTCATGCCAACGGTCATTTGAATCGCTCGCTAAAATTCAATTTTATTGAAAATCAACTGAACTATAGCCCACAAATTCAGAGCCAGAAAAATCGAAAATCTGCAATTGTGCTCCGATTCCGATGGTAGATGCCTCTATCAATAGGCGTTGAAACCTGTAATCGTCATGCCAACGGTCATTTGAATCGCTCGAATATTTCTACACATTTCGCAGAAAATTCAATTTTATTGAAAATCAACTGAACTATAGCCCACAAATTCAGAGCCAGAAAAATCGAAAATCTGCAATTGTGCTCCGATTCCGATGGTAGATGCCTCTATCAATAGGCGTTGAAACCTGTAATCGTCATGCCAACGGTCATTTGAATCGCTCGAATATTTCTACACATTTCGCAGAAAATTCAATTTTATTGGAAATCAACTGAACTATAGCCCACAAATTCAGAGCCAGAAAAATCGAAAATCTGCAATTGTGCTCCGATTCCGATGGTAGATGCCTCTATCAATAGGCGTTGAAACCTGTAATCGTCATGCCAACGGTCATTTGAATCGCTCGAATATTTCTACACATTTCGCAGAAAATTCAATTTTATTGAAAATCAACTGAACTATAGCCCACAAATTCAGAGCCAGAAAAATCGAAAATCTGCAATTGTGCTCCGATTCCGATGGTAGATGCCTCTATCAATAGGCGTTGAAACCTGTAATCGTCATGCCAACGGTCATTTGAATCGCTCAAATATTTCTACACATTTCGCAGAAAATTCAATTTTATTGAAAATCAACTGAACTATAGCCCACAAATTCAGAGCCAGAAAAATCGAAAATCTGCAATTGTGCTCCGATTCCGATGGTAGATGCCTCTATCAATAGGCGTTGAAACCTGTAATCGTCATGCCAACGGTCATTTGAATCGCTCGAATATTTCTACACATTTCGCAGAAAATTCAATTTTATTGAAAATCAACTGAACTATAGCCCACAAATTCAGAGCCAGAAAAATCGAAAATCTGCAATTGTGCTCCGATTCCGATGGTAGATGCCTCTATCAATAGGCGTTGAAACCTGTAATCGTCATGCCAACGGTCATTTGAATCGCTCGAATATTTCTACACATTTCACAGAAAATTCAATTTTATTGAAAATCAACTGAACTATAGCCCACAAATTCAGAGCCAGAAAAATCGAAAATCTGCAATTGTGCTCCGATTCCGATGGTAGATGCCTCTATCAATAGGCGTTGAAACCTGTAATCGTCATGCCAACGGTCATTTGAATCGCTCAAATATTTCTACACATTTCGCAGAAAATTCAATTTTATTGAAAATCAACTGAACTATAGCCCACAAATTCAGAGCCAGAAAAATCGAAAATCTGCAATTGTGCTCCGATTCCGATGGTAGATGCCTCTATCAATAGGCGTTGAAACCTGTAATCGTCATGCCAACGGTCATTTGAATCGCTCGAATATTTCTACACATTTCGCAGAAAATTCAATTTTATTGAAAATCAACTGAACTATAGCCCACAAATTCAGAGCCAGAAAAATCGAAAATCTGCAATTGTGCTCCGATTCCGATGGTAGATGCCTCTATCAATAGGCGTTGAAACCTGTAATCGTCATGCCAACGGTCATTTGAATCGCTCAAATATTTCTACACATTTCGCAGAAAATTCAATTTTATTGAAAATCAACTGAACTATAGCCCACAAATTCAGAGCCAGAAAAATCGAAAATCTGCAATTGTGCTCCGATTTCGATGGTTGATACCTCTTTGTGTCTAGGATTACATCATATTCTCTGTCTTGATCCCTATAGCATCATGAAAGTTTGCATTTTCATTTGCTTCTGAAGGGTCATATTCGATATATTCGAAATTTATACTTTTAAGCACAAATTTCTTCAATGTTTCCGCTAATGGAAAAGATTAAGTTAAGTTGTTTCAGGTTTCATTTTTGCATTTTTTTTTTACATTATCGCAAATTCGCAACGTAACGTGTAATCAATCAGATATATTTGCCGTTTTTTTTTATAAGTCTCGATAGATCTCAATAGATCGCATCTTTATATTCTCTATTTTTGTGTTTAACCTCCAATTGATTCAGTTTATTTTAATCAAGAATACCTTTTTATTCAACGTTTTATCGTTTTTAATTCATTTCCTTGAATTACACAACTTATTAATTGTACATGAAAATCTTGCTTTTTATCCAGATATGCTATCGAGACTACAGATTTTCCCTTTTATGAGTAAAGACGCACATTACATATTTGTATTTTATCATGGAAGCATACCAAAGTCAATTTTTAGTACATCTATCATACAACAGGAAACTAGTAGCTGATTTATTCTTTTGCTCTATTTTAAAAGATAGAAGATGTAGGTACGTTAAAAGTACTAATTTTATTATTATTTCCTTCCATTAAAAAGAGGCATATTCAAAATGTATTTTTAATACTATTTACCGCAATCCCCAAGATTATTTTGGCGAAAAAAATGGAAAAATCGAAAAATTAACCTGTTTTTCATTTATCGTAAAAGGTGCTGAAAATTTAAAAGATCATAGCAACATTTTGAAAGGAAAAAAAGTTTTAGTATGTCCGTCTCATTTTTTTATATGGATAAAGTGTACTCGCACTTTTTCTCATGTATTTATCCTTTTGGAATAACAAAATATAATGAGAACAACAATGACGTAGCGTTATCAAAATAAACACAATTCTTAGTGCTGCGACTGCCAGTATTTTTAAGTGGATGATAAAAGTAGCTACAATTTCCCATTTTTTTTTTGCAATATCTGAATAGATCTATCGAGACTTATAAAAAAACACTGCTATTATTTGCATTGGTTTGTTGTTCAATTTGGAAATTATTGAACGCAAAATGTGTCTTGGATTTGGATGGTTCCGTATAGTATCATTTAGGGGTATGGATTGATTTTCATTTTCTACAATTTAATGAATGAAAATTGGCAAAATTTATATTTTTGTGATTAACACAAATTTCTTCATTATATTTACAAACTATATATATTAATTTAATTGGTTAATCTTTTCTGGTTTCCGCTGAAAATCAGGTTTTGATTTTGTTTGTTTTTTCACATCTTTCAGGCGGAATATGAACATTATTTTTGTCTCCGCTCCTGGACCAGCACCAATTTTTTCCAAAGAGCACTAATTAGCACAAATTCGGTTCTAACGGTAAGAGAAGTTTCAAGTTTAAATTCGAAAGTGAAGAATGTCACTTCTAATGGTAGGTATTTATTTTAATAACAAGTAAAGTACATAAATTTTAGGAATATTTCAAAAGAAACTTGAATCCAGATACTATGCCACTTTTCACCAACTTTAATAGGACCACCAATCACATTGAAAATTCAATTGGGTTCCTACGCTTTATCAGTATTTAATTTTCAAGTACAAAAAAAAAATTAAATTCGGCTTCCAATTCAGTAGCACTACTGTATATTTTATAAGTATGTATACTTAAGTGTCTTCACGATTATTATTCAGTGTTGTTGTCCAATCATTTTTGTTATTAACAAATTTAATATTTACTTACTTATTTATTTGTTTAAAAGAGATACAAAATTATCACTATCATATCACACGTTTTTAATTTTTTTGTTTTCTTTAACTTATTTATTTTAAAGTTTTATAAACAGATTTTAACGAAATTTTTTTTTTTCAGTTGCATTCTGGTTTTAACTTAAACAGGTTGTTAAAAAAAATTGTTTTGAAAATATTTTAAATTCAAGTGTTTTTGTGTAGTTTTATGCTGATTAATACATATAAATTAATAGTTGTGAACTAATTTTTTTTTTTTTTATTATAATTGTAATGTGTTTAGAAAAAAAGCATTTTGTTTAATATTAATTATAGTTGTGTATATGGTTATTTAAATAACAAAAGAACAATAAAACAAATAAAATATTAACAATAACATAAAGCAATGAAGTTAATTAAGTTAAATTTGTATATTTTAATAATTTTAATTAATTATTTTGATTTTTGTAAAATAACCTGTTCGGCACATGGCGAAAGTGTTAGTGATGGTGTTATTAATAATCGTAATTCCGATAAATATTTAAAGCATATTATCAAAAAATATGGCACTGACGGATATCTAACTTATGAGGTATACACATTATGATATGCGATCATCAAATTATATAATCTATAAGTGTTTATATTTTGTAAAAAAATAAAAATCTTGCTCTAATCTACAGTAAATACTAGATACAAAACAACAACACGATTGTTTTTGATGATAAATTATTAATAACGGTCGTTTTATTATGACTTTCGTTTTTTTAGTGTTTTTGTTTCCATCCCATATTCGTGTTGTTATATTAAAAGTGGGCGCTTAACGTTTAATTAAATAATAGTTTTATCGTAAGATCAACATGGTTGATGCTGGATGTACAAATGTTTTATTATTTACCATAGTACTACTTTACTTTTTAATTGCGATATTTTTTCAATCTCGATGTACGTAATTAAAATAGTACTAAGCTCCTAGTTTACATTATGTATATGGTTAAATGTGAACGACCTGTCTCTTTTTTGTGTTGTGTATTTAAAATTTTATTTGTTGATCGTGTTTTTAAATGACATACTTAATTTTGCCTAAACAAAATGTTTGTTTGACATTGATTAGTAAAGTTTGGCTAAGACCGAACAATTGAAAAATTTCGTCCAGAGGCAGCTGCAGAAGGGTGCGATATGAACGATCGATCCTCAGAATTAAGTTTTTAAGAGAGGGTTTTTTGAAAAATATCTTTTTTTTTGTCGTATATTCGCCTCCTCTAAAAATGTTTCCTACATCCGCGCTTTCTAAAAGCTCTTCTGCTTACGTACGCAATCGCTATAAGATTCTTAAGTGAATAACATTTGTTTTCCTCTATTATTATATCAAAATAATTTATGTTTGGTTTATTTTATAAATTACTTGAATAGTCGTTCATGTTCAATTAGTGTATTTAGGTGCTACATGGGCTGAAAATTTTCCTGTATGGTTGTAAATACTTCAATATAAATTCCTTTTAAATTCACTTCAGCCAACGATTTTCCAACATTTCAATACCTGTCTTGTAGGGTTGCCAACTGGCCGGTTTTGAACCGTTCCGGCAGGTTTTCACAGCAATAAACCGGTCACTGGTAGGACAGCTGACCGGCTGAACAAATGACCGGTTTTTAATGAAATTGAAATGCGATTTATTATTTTGTACCAGTAAAATCAAAAATTTTCGAAGCGGTCGAATAAAAAAAAATTAAAAAAGCAATAATATCCAATAGTGAATTATCGAGCAATTTCGAACAGTTTTCAAAAGTATCACAAAAACCTCCACGAATCTGCAAAATTGCAAAAATCTCGAAGAATTACCGAACATCATCAATAGTTTTGAATTAACTCGAAAATTTCACTTATCTTCAATGTTAATCTCGAAAATATTGAATAATCTCGATATTCCAAGCAACCCAATTTGCCCGTTCAAATTCAAAATTATTACAAGAAACTCGAGTGGTCTCAAATATTCTCAAAAAATGTCACCTATGTAAATCAAGATCCTCCAAATTTAACTTTAGTTTAAATAACTCGATAGCAGCAGATCATTAATTCTATAACAAGAAGCTCGACAATTTCGAGGAATATCGGAAACCCAAATAACCTCAGAAAAAACAGAATAAGCTTCTGACTCTGGGATATTCTTAAAAAATCAAGAAATCATTAAGAATTTCGAATAATCTGAAAAATATTATGCAGACATCGCACGAAGATTACCAAAAATATTGAATAATGACGATTTTCGGATAACTTGGGTGCCAAGCACGATATAGCAATATTAAGATATGCTCAATTGATTTTCAAAATTGGTTTTGTTTTGCGCATTTCGTCATCCCGTGACAACTTAATACAGTTTAGTACGACGTTTTTATTTGAACCTGGCCTACTGCGTTTATTTTTTGATTCAGAGAACGATTATGTTTTTGTCACTCGATGACGACAACATGCGCGTGAGCATATCTTATTAATTTCTTATATCGTGAGTGCCAAGCAACTTCGCGCTATTTAAATCTGAATGATTCCAAGAATGTCGAGAAAAGTGAACAAAAAATCGAAAAATGTATCTAACGGGTCATAAAACTCAGTGAAAGAGAACTCGATTAGACTCAAATAATCTCGCATCGAGAAGCAAACCAAAAAATTATTTTTGTGATAAAAAACGAACTATTCTAATAATAACTGAGTATCGACCTTCAAAAATCACATACAATGTCCAAAATCTTGATATACATACCTGTAAGTCGATAACAAGACGCAAGTGAATATCAAAATTCGGGGAACCGGAATAATCCTTGAATAGACAATTCTTATAAAATTAACTTTATTTAATGTAATAATAGCAACGATTGAGGATGAACTGTGTCTTTATTATATGTTATATTAATATGGCGGACACCATCATATACAGTGGTATACCGTCTATGCGATCCTACCTTACATACAGTAGAGGGTGTACATTTACAATACATATGTTACATCCCCCTTTTTTTATAAATTTATACATAATTCATTTATTAATTCATTTAATTAATTATTTTTTATTTTCTAATGATCTACATTCAAAGATTTAGTCTTATTGGCTGTTTTACCTGTCTACCTGATCACGTATGATATTGATTCGTTACCGTGCTTTTTTGATCGAGACGGTTTGAAGTATCGTTGTTAACATTATTCTCGATGTTGAATTCCTTATTTGGTCGATTCTCATCTTGACTATCTGTTATTATGATTGGATCATTTTCGCGTTGTATATTGATGTTAGCTTTTGTTGGATGGATGTGATGAAAATTTCTACGATAATATTTGTTGTCTTCGGTTTTTACTATGACTGATCTTGGTTCATCTAATCGTCGTATTACTTTACCAGGGATCCATTCCCTGTTCTTAGTTTGTAATCGAATTTTTTCATTAATTTTGGGTTCAGCTAGTGTTTTGGTACTTCTATCAGCATAAGTTTTTTGTTGATTACGAAGAATTTTTAAATTTTCCGTCACTCCAGTTATAACTCTTGGCTTTAACAACTCGTTACTTATGGGTATGTGTGTTCGCGTGATGCGACTCATCAATCTTTGATTTGGTGATTCCAAATTGCTATCACGAGGAGTATTTCTAAGATTTTGTATCGCTTGATAAATGTCTGTATTGTCTTTCTCGCATTTTCTCAACATATTCTTTAACGTTTGAACTGTTCGCTCAGCTAAACCATTTGCTCGTGGGAAATGCGGACTTGACGTCTTGTGTGTGAAATTCCATTTTTTACTAAAATCTTTAAATTCTCTCGATGTATATTGTGGTCCATTATCGCTTTCTATTACCTGTGGTGTTCCATGTATTGCGAAACATTTTTTTAAAAAATTAATTACCGAATGTGATGTTGATTCTTCTAGCTTTTCCATGTCCATAAATCCGGAATAGCTGTCAACTATTGCTATGTATGTTTCTGAAGCGAAATTGAATAAATCTGTTGCTACAATCTGGAAAGGTAGTTCTGGAACTTCTTTGCATATTATTGGTTCTTTTGTATTTTGTCGTTGTGTTTGTTGGCATATCGCGCATGACTCCACAAAACTAGTGACGTCATTCGTCAAGTTTTTCCAATAGAACATCTGTCTTGCTCGCTTCATCGTGGATTGAATACCAAGATGACCTGTATGAGCTGCTGTTAATATTTTGAATATTTGACTTTTCGGTAATACTATTTATTCACCTTTAAAAATTATGCCATGATAAACTGCTAGTTCTTCTGGGAAATTGGAAAAATGCTGAATTTCCGGCGATAGTTTTGATTTATCGGTTAACTCGCCCCTCTGTATTAACAGCATTAATCTACTTAATTGAACGTCGTCTTCGGTGTCCTTTTGAAGGCTTTCGAATGCCGTATCGGTCATTGGAATTATTATCTGAACTTCAGGCTCATCTACGTTTTCCGGATTTTCATTTATGCAATCTCGGCTTAGAGTATCGGCTATCGGAATTTCCTTTCCTTTTGTGTATATTACTATTGGATTGTACTGAATCGTTTCTAATAAGATTCGTTGTAGTCTTGCCGGTGATGGGTGTAATTGTTTTTTGAAGATCGACTCCAGGGGTTTATGGTCAGTTTCTATTGTGAGTTTTTTCCCATAAATATATTCATGAAATTTTTTAACTGCCCATCGAATTGCAGTAGCCTCCTTTTCTATTTGAGGATAATTTTGTTCTGCTTTCGTTAGTGATCTGGAACTATATGCTATTGGATGTTCATCTTGCATCAATACGGCCCCAACCGCTTTGTTACTTGCATCACATGATATTTTTACGTCCTTATTTACATCATAAAACTTTAATACTGGTGGTGATACTAACATATTTTGGATTTCCGTATAAGCTTTCTCTTGAGCTTGATCCCACAAAAATGTTATATCCTTATGTAGTAGTTCTCTCAGTGGTGCCGTTATTTGAGAAAAATTAGGAATGAATTTTCCCACATAAGTAACTTACCCAAAATTCCCAAAAATCGTTGCAACTGTTTTACGTTTTTCGGCCGTTCTAATCTCTTGATTGTTTCCGTTTTTGACTCGTCAATTTCCAATCCTTCCTTGGAAATGATGTGTCCTAAAAATTTAATTTTTGACTGGTTGAATAAGCATTTCTCTCTATTTAGTTTCAATCCATTTCTAGACAATATTTGCATAACTTCGTCTGTATGTACTTTTAATTCTTCGATTGTTTCAGCGTGTATTAGGATGTCATCCATTGAACATTCCACGTTATTTAATCCCTCTAACAGATTGTTCATTATCTGTTGGAATACCTCCGGGGCTGATGCTAGCCCAAATGGTAGACGGAGACACGTATGTCTACCCCAAATCGTCGAGAATGATAAATATTTTTGTGTTCTCTTGCTTACCTGGATTTGCCAAAAACCCTTTTTACAATCCAGTTTCGTAAAATATTTCGAATTTTTCATCCTGGTTGTAATCTCATCGATTGTTTTTAACGGGTAATGTCTTCTTAAAACACTTTTGTTTATTTGGGATGGGTCAATACAAATTCGAATTTTCCCCTTTTTCCGCACTACTACCATTGGTGACACGGCCAACGACGGTTCTTTAATTGGAGCGATTACTCCTAGTTTCACCATTTTATCCAATTCGGATTTAACTTCGGCCCGTATTGCATGTGGAATTCTTCTTGCCTGTACTATATCAAACTCAGCGTTTGGTTTTAAATCAATATCATACACGAAGTTTTTTATACAACCTAACCCTTTATAGATATTCTCATCTATTTCACAAGTATCGATTATATTTCTAGTTACTAAATTTAATTCTTCGCATGCATTCATACCTAGTACAGGGCAAGTGTTTTCATTTACTATTTTAAAATTTAATCTATAGCTTTTGTTTTTTACTATACAATCAAATAAGACTTGACCTAATACATCAATTTTATGACTACTGTAAGTAACAAGCTTTTTAGTGTTAGTATGACATATTTGCCCTTTTAGTTTTTTTACTAAATTTAAATTTAATACGTTACACATTTCTCCTGTATCTAGCTTAAAATCTATTTCAATATTGTTGATCTTGACTTTTTGAAACCAACAATTTGTGTTCGATGCATCAACAGTACCGATAACCATTTCGTCCGAACTGTCATCGTTTGATTCATTTATATGGAGTGATTCCATTATTTCATTAACTTTATTTATTTTTTTACTTGTGCTTTTGCAAACTATTGCAAAATGCCCTTTTTTTCTACATTTCAAACAAATCTTACCAAACGCGGGACAATTTTTCGGACCGTGACTGTTATTGCATCGTACACAAACAAACTTATTATTATCTATTTTCTTATTAGAATAACTATTGACTTTTTTTTACGTCACTAATTTCTATATTTTCGGAATTATGCATAGAAGATGCTTGCTTGTGTGCTATTTCATTAGCATGACATAAATTAATTGCTTTCTGAAGCGTTAACTTTTCTTCTGACAATAAACGTTCTCTTATTTTATCAGACAAAATTCCTATTACGATTTTGTCTTTGAGTAACTCGTCTTCTAAATTCTCGAAAACACATTTGATTATTTGTGACTTACAATTCGTTAAAAAATCATCAAATGATTCATTTTGTTTTTGAATTATCTTATTAAATAAATACCTTTCGTAAGTTACATTGACTTTCGGTGTGAAGTAATTAGTAAATTCTTCTTTTAATTGTTGTACCGTCATCGTGTCGTCATCTTTCAGCTTAAATGTTTCGTAAACCTTGTACGCTGATGATCCTATGCATGTCATCAGTGTTGCTATTTGAATTTTTTCCTCTTTTTTGTTTAACCCAGTTGCGATGGAATAAAACTCAAATTGGCGTAACCAATTTTTCCATTCCGTGGATATATCTGGATGCATCGTGTTTAAACATTTCGGTGGTTTTAGTCCTTCCATATTGAATAATTATTTATTTTGCGACGAATAAACGGTAATAAATTGTTAAATTGTATAATATCTTGGGATTATACGCATTTGATTATTGTGGGTTTACCCGTAGTAACATCCAGCTGTGTTATTACTTAACCTCACTTTATTTTTTTCCCATGTGGTTTTTTCCACACCCGAATTATTTTATACCGTTTTTCCTTTTTACTTCTTACTTTTGTTTATTATATATGTTTTCTTTTCTTTTCACCACTTTACTATTTATTATCTTTTCGCAATAAATTTATTTTATTTAAATTATTTTTATTATTTTTACTTTTACATAGACTTCTACCACCACATCTGACACCATGTAATAATAGCAACGATTGAGGATGAACTGTGTCTTTATTATATGTTATATTAATATGGCGGACACCATCATATACAGTGGTATACCGTCTATGCGATCCTACCTTACATACAGTAGAGGGTGTACATTTACAATACATATGTTACATTTAAAAAATAATATAAAATCACCAAACCCGAAAATTGAGATGCCTGCCTAGTCTTCGATTATGTAACCTTATAAGTTCGTTTTTTTCCAAAATAAAATGCGATTATTCGAGTTCTCGTAATAACGCTTACATAATCGTGTTTTCTCGTAATTGCAACTTTGAGAGTTACTGTTCTTGAAATTCGAAACATGAAGATTATATTCGACACGCTACTGAAAATCAGTTAATAACGGATCGATTAACCGAAAAGTTAAAATTATAACCGGTTTTGATTTCGCTACCAGCAGCTGTATTCTGAAAAAAAGTAAAAAAAAACGTTGCGAGTGACTCGATGTTTTTTAACGTGAACGTTTCTTTTTTTGTCAAATTCCTATTGACGATTGGAGCATCACGGATTCCACGTAGCGGAATTTTTCTATATTAAAACTATCTATCCATTGACGTTTAAAATTTTATTTCATTGCTGAAATATTCGCAATTCCTTCTTTCAATTTTTCCTATATTGTTTATCTATGCAACACAAACTTCAAATGGATGGGTCTTTTAAATAAACAATTTTTCCCAGAGAGACGTTCAGCCTACTTTTACAATCGTCAATTCCGATATAAAAAAACGTTCAAGAACATCGATAAAACATAGAAAACTGGAAAACAGAAAAAATGTTCTGTCAAATTATGTCATTTGGCAACGATTTTAACATGTGTAGTGTTCCATTGGAAACAATTTGCTACTTGCAAATACTTGTGAGTAGATGTCCAATGGAACGCGAATTTTCGTGACAGTAGTAAAACATAACCTCAATTTAAATAAAACTGGTAGATTTTGATAAAAAACACATTGTTCCATTAATAATAATTAATAATAATACGTAATAAAACATTAAACAACAAAATAATTAAAATATTTTTGCGATTTAAAAATTGCCGTGTCGCATCACAAACATAAACAAATTTTTTTTTTAACCCTAATCCAACCAGCATATTTTTGTTATGTCAGTACATTCAAATTCTAATCAAATAACTTCCTAACTTCTTGCAAAGAATGCCAAGAACGTTGTATGGAATGTATGGAAATGTTTTAACATAAAATACATCCTAGTTTATAACTAAATTAACATTATTTTGAAAATCGATGTATTTATCAAATGAACCAAAAAGCACTATTTGGTTGGATTAGGGTTAAAAAAATGACATTCCCCACAAACAAAATTGGTATAGAGCCATCTATTAGAATTTTTTAAACTAAAATCCCTCTTCCGTTAATTATGTGCGTAACTACTTCTCAACTACACCATCGTTTGAGCATGAGTTGTTGCGAGTAGATACAAGTATAGTGAAACTAATATCTCAGCGAAACTCATTTTTACATCGTTGTGCGCAGCCAACAGTGAAGTAGTTAAAATAAATTAAAAATTCAAAAAAGGTCGGCTGAGTAATAGTTTTAAAAACAAAAAAAATTATAAATAAAGATATGTGAAATTTGATTCCATTAAAAAATGTAATTTATATTTGAAAATATTAAAAATTCTTATTATTCATAGAGTAGAAATTTACCTATAAATTCTAAAATAACATGCGAAATTAAAAAAATATAAAAAATATTAACAACACCACTGGATATGTAACGTTATACGCATTTAAGGTACGAACTAGGCATATTTACAAAGAAATGTTATTTTTCGTGTTAAAGCAAAACAACAAAACAACTCGATTTTAAATTTCAATTTGTTCGAGGCAAGCTAATGACATTAAAATTATCTTAAATGTTATCAAAAGTTCTAGTGCTAGTGTGTTATCTAAATTAAAATTACATTAATTATTATGAATTAATTTGAGGAAAAACATAAATCAAAATAGACGAATTCTAACCTCAAAATGTAAACAAATTAGCCTAAATACATCGCTGTGTTTACGCCATTTGTTTTGATGCGCGAGAGCTGTCAGAATTTCGCTGAGATATTATTTTCACTATATGTACTTGTGAGTAGTTTACTCAGGCCAATGGAACACAGCAATTATACACGTCAGTTTACGATTAAAACAGGAAAAAATATATCTTTTGGCAAACTGACCATTTTATGAAACCCACCGAACTCATTATTTATTAATTCTAAATTATATTGTACAATAGATAATGATGTTTTCACCGAATACAACAAAAAATTACAATTTAGTAAAACTAACATTGCCGAATTGGCCGAACCGTGCTCGAATTTCTTGTGAATTTTATATACGTAATCGAAAAAAAAAATTCAAATAAATTATTTGGCAATAAGACATTAACATTACATATTCGTTTACTTAGTTCAAATCATCGCAGTACTTCCTCTATCCCAATGTTTGCTTGTTTCTGTTGTGCGTCGCATTTTCTCTTGTCTGTTCTCTAAATTCCTGTTAATTTAATTCTAAAATTCTAAAATTTAACAGCAACCAAATTATATTCGTTTTATTAATTCAAAATACAAATTTTTTGCTAAATTATTTACTTCTTTGTCATATAAATGCAAAAACGTTTCAAAAACCCAACCAAAAAAACGTGGGTTTTTTTAACGTTAGGAACGTGAACGTTTTTCTTCGTTCAGAATAGGAAATAACGTTAATTTTACGATTCACGTTTTTAACTGTCATACAAAACGTAAATCACAAAATTACGTTTTTTTTCAGAATACAGCTGCAGAAATGTTTTCAGTATCTATGCCGCTTAGTCTAAGCAACCTATTTCATAATTTGAAATAGTTTAAGCCAGCATTCCATGAGAAAAATTAACTCACAATCAAAAAAAATCTAAAATAGAAAAATAATCCGATGCCCCTTATAAGAGACAAAGACAACGGTGTTTTATTTTATAGCAAAAAATTTTGCTATAAAAAACAACAAAAAAAAACGTTGTCTTTGTCTCTTATATGTGGCATCAGATTATTTTTCGCTTTTCGATTTTTTTGACTGTGAGTAAATTTTTCTCATGGTATACAGGCTTTAAGCATCAATTCCATTGTGAAACAAAGTTTGTCAGTCAAAATAACTTGAGATAAGAATATAAAATCGGTGGTTGTATGAACGAGATGCCCAACGGAGTCAGTCAAAATGTTACTTACAAAAAAGGTGTGTCTGTGTTAGTGGACTGATATCAAAATTTAAAAAAAGTTCAAATCGAGAACATTTTATGGTAGTCTAACTAATACAAGGACATAAATATTGTGTACCAAAACCAAAACCTGCTAAAATTCTCTTTAGAAAGCCTGCTCATTTTGCTGATACGCAGATACATACTTATAAACCTCAACGTTAAGGCGCAGTAGTGACTACGAAAAACCATAGAAAAAAAATTTAAATTTATTTGTTTATCACTAACACCACACCACGTATAGGTCACATACACTACTAACGTCGATAATTTGAGCATTTTTTACTCTCTATTGTTTGCAAACCTACTAACACCACACCATGTATTTATCACACATACTGCTAACGCCGATGATTTTGAGCATTTTTACTCTCTATTCTTTGCTTTGATCTATGTACAAACAAATTTTCAAACAAAAGTTTTTTTGTTTTTCATAATGACATTGCCTTGTCGCAAGATTCGTGTTGTTTTTTTGTATAGAAATGTCAAAAAATCGGTAAAATTATGTAGTGTCACACAACAATATTATTATGCTTTGTTGTTGTAAGTTGTATTCGATATTCTCTGTTTTTACTCTACTAACTACTTCTACAATAAAAAAAAACATACGGAATGTCAAAAATACCGGCCTTAAAGGGAATATTTCCGAATAAATTATTTCCGAATAATTTATGTAATTTATGTAACATCATACAAAATAAATAAAAATTCAAATTTTAAATAAAAATATAAAATATGTAATTTAAATCTTCTTTGTAATTTACTAATTTGACAGATTCGTTTTTATTGTTTTTTTATGATACATTTTACTCTCTTTCAGTTTCGTAGTATGCGATTGTTTATGTTTTTTCTACACTGTATTCACAACCGTATATGTACATGGTGACGTATCGCTAATACAATCTCACATTGAGGTATTTTTACAGCAATAGTATACAATACATTGGGCTTTCTAAAGAGAATTATAGAAGGTTTTGACCAAAACCTTCTACAATTCTCTCTTGAGAAAGCCTGACTGCGTTGTATCTTACACATATTTAAAAATATATGCTGGTTAGTGTATTGGTCGCTACGAAAAATCATATAAAAAAAATTCAATTTTTTGTTTCTTACCACTACTAATTCCAATGGATATCACACACTACTTAATATGAATATCATAACCATATATATATATACGATATTATTTCACAAATACATTCACCATGATATATATTTTTATAGCATAAGTATACATTTCGTTGGGCTTTCTCAAGAGAGAATTTTAGCAGGTTTTGTTGTGTACCGATGAAAAATATTTCTCGCACACATTATTAATTTTAATAGTATGGCACTTTTATGGGAAAGATTTTTTTTAATTTTGTGTTTTAAGACAGAAAATATTCGAAAAAAAGTAATTCTGATATGAGTAATAATAGGCGTTTTCGGAAATAGACCATGGGTAAATTCACAGTAAATTTCGACCATTAAATTACACTATAATGGTCTAATTTAATGGTCTAAACTTACTGTGAATTTACTAAACATCTATTTCCGAACACGCCTAATAATAATTAATTTTTTAGATAATTTTGAGACTAGAAATAATTCAATTAACACATACTACTTAATTTTTTAATTAATTCTAGGTTATGTTGTTGTTTGCTGTCAATACACATAAAATAATAGTGTGGCATTGTTATGGGAAAGATTTTCTTAATTTTGTATTTTATGACGGATAATATTCGACAAAAATAAATCTGATATGAGTAATAATAATAATTAATTTTTTAGATAATTTTGAGACTTGAAATAATTGAATTAACACATACAACTTAATTTGTTAATTAATTGTAGGTTATGTGTTTGTTTGCTGTCAAAATACTAATAAATAATAGTGTGGCATTGTTACGGGAAAGATTTTTTTAATTTTGTATTTTATGACGGATAATCTTCGAAAAAAATAATTCTGATTTGAGTAAAAGTAATAATTAATTGTTTAGATTATTTTGAAACGTGAAAATAATCGAATTAACACTAATACCTAATTTTGTTTAATAATTTTTGGTTATGTTTTTGTTTGCTGTCAAAATGTGTCAATCAAATTTTGCTATAAAAAAACAATAACAAAATAGTCGTGTTCCAGTCGACCACTTCAAGTACTTATGAGTACTTAGGTTTGTGTCTTTGCTTAAATTTTACTACTCGTAACTGCTCTTGCATTCTGGCAAGAGCAGTTACGAGTAGTTAAATTTAAGCAAAGACACAAACCTAAGTACTCATAAGTACTTGAAGTGGTCGACTGGAACACGACTAATATTTCGTCTTTGTCACTATGGTGGATTCTTTTTTTTTTTATTTTTCCAACTTCAGTCAGCTCAGTCAATTTTTCACAATGGAATTGAGGCATAAAGCCGGTATTCCATTATGAAAAAATGTTGATCAGCAAAAATATATTGAGATAAAAATATAAAATCGGTTGTTGTGTGAATGAGATACCCAACGTCGTCAGTAAACATTTTTATTACAAGAAAGTTGTGGCTGTGTTAGTGTGATGCCATAATTATTGACAAAAAGTACCAAATGGAGTACTTTTTATTGCGACCCTCTAACACATCTACATAAATGTTGTGCCGATGATAACATATTTCTCACACACACTATTAATTTTCATAGTACGTCATTTTTATGGTAAAGATATTTTTTATTTTTCATTCTGTGACGGAAAATAAATGAAAAAAAAAAATTCTGATATAGGAGATAATAATATTTAATTTTTTAGATAATTTTGAGAGGTGAAAATATAAGAATTAATAATCACACATAATTTTGTTCATATTTGTTGGTTATGTTTTTGTTTGCTGTCAAAATTTATCCATGCGATTTGGCTATAAAATAGAAAATAAAAAAATTGTTTTTTCTTTGTCACCCTTATGTAACATTTTTTTTTGTCTTCTTTCATTTTTTCCAGCAGTCAGTAAATTTTTCATAATGGAATACAGGCACGGTGTTATATAAAGCCTGGGGCCTTACTATGAATTTCTACGACTATTTTCGACGGCTATCGTTTTGTAATAGAAAGTACAAGAAGAAAAAGGAACACAATAACTATTGTTTTCTTTTTTCTTCCTGCACCTTCTTATACAAAACGATAGCGGTCGAAAATAATCGTCGAATTGCATAGTAAGGCCCCTGAATTCCATAGTGAATAATTGACTGAGCTGACTTCAAGTTGGAAAAAGACAAAAAAAAATAATCCATCAGAGTGACAAAGACAAAGTGTTTTGTTATTGTTTTTATTATAGCAAAATTTGATGGACACATTTTGACAGCAAACAAAAACATAACCAAAAATTATTAAACAAAATTAGGTATTAGTGTTAATTTGATTAATTTTACGTTTCAAAATAATCTAAAAAATTAATTATTATTAATACTCATATCAGAATTATTTTTTTCGAATATTATCCGTCATAAAATACAAAATTAAAAACTCTTTGTTATAAAATGCCACACATAAAACATAACCAACAATTAATTAACAAATTAAGTTGTATGTGTTAATTCAATTATTTCACGTCTTTAAATTATCTAAAAAATTAATTATTAATAATACTCATATCAGAATTGTTTTTCTCGAAGATTTTCCGTCATAAAACAACAAATTAAACAAAAAATCGCCATGCTATTAAAATTATTAGTATGTGCGAGAAATATTTTCATCATACACAATATTTATGCAGATGTGTTAGTTGAAATGATCTCGATTTGATACTTTTTGACCATAATTATGGCGATCCACTAATTCAGACACACATTTTTTGTAGGTAAAATTTTGACTGACTTCGTTTTGTGTTTCATTCACACAACTACCGATTATATATTTTTATCTCACTTTATTTTGACTGACAAACTATTATTCGCAATGAAATTCAGGCTTAAAGCGAAGGAAAGAAATACAGGCTTCAGTGTTATATAAAGCCTGTATTCCATGAGAGAAAATGACTCACAGTCAAAAAAACGAATAGAGAAAAATAATCTGACACAAACAATTTTGCTATAAAATAAAAAACACGTTGGCATTGTCTCTTATATGGGGCATCGGATTATTATTATTTGTTTCCGTTTTTTTCTTACAGCTGTTTGTTACAGTTTTTTCGGAATTAAATTCCGAAATTCATATTTCTAAACGTCATTAAAATAACGAATTTAGTTGAGATTTTAATGGAATTTTTAAACGCTGCTAATATAATATAATAAAAACAACAGCAATTTACTTGGCAATCTAGGTATGTATTTCGTAAAAAAATCGGTATTAAAGGACAATTGTAAGAACTGTTCTAGTCACCGATATCCACGACTATAAACAGAACAAGAGCGTCGACGACGAGCGATGACACCTGTCAAATTAAAATACACAGAAACCATACGATGCTAACAGAACCAATGTCGCTGGCGACGAAGACAATATCGCCGAACTTTTTTTAGAATCTATTTCTAATTTTATCGCCGGCGATACAATGTTGCCAACTGTTTTTTTTTTTTTTTTAAGTAGGCTATACGATAGCTGCCATATTATGAACCATTTTGTCAATCAAATTGTATTCCATTTGCAACATTTTGATGATTATATGTATAAAATAAAAATATTTAGGTTTTTTAGGCGCAGTAAGATTTTCTTCAACGAAAATGCAGCGTCACCCATAAAATAAAACAGAAAATTTACACCCGCCACCGTCTACTTGGCAATATTAATTTATAATATTCTTGCATGTGTTTGTTGTTAGTTTTTTATCGCCATGCGCTGACGCTCTTGTACTTGTTATGTTAACTACAGCGATATTTTTTTTTTATTCGTCGACGCCCGCCGTTGTCGCTCTTGTTTCGTAACTACAAATTAAATCTATACTTAAAATTGACGTTTCAATGTGGTTTAAAAATACCAAAACAGACACTTTAGTCGTAGTTGCGATTTTAGCTGCGTCTGTCGATTTGGACCTTAGTTTATCGTCAGACGTTTTAGGAAATTGATCATCACGTTAAAATTTGAATATCGTATTTACCAATCGATTTTCGAACACGTTTGTTAACTTCACATCGCTGAATAATGTCTAAATTTACTTTGAATTATTATTTGACTGGTTATCTGCCAAAATGCATCGTAAATTTTTTTTTGTAACGTAGATACTGAATAGATCCTTTAGTTTAATCAGCAAACAATGGAAAGATGAGGTAGAAAATTTCGCAGCAGAATTAATGGTTCTTGAAAACGTCAAGATCTGTTGCTCTGAAATAAAAAATTGTATCAGAGATAATTAATAGCTGTCGGAATTGGTAGCAGCAAAATTTCACGAAGAAAGAATAAAAATTACGAAAAGAATTCAAACGCATTCGTGTTAATGTTCCATTTTACGTTCTTTTAAGTTATAGTTTCTCAAATTTGCCCGTTCGTAAACGACACTCATGTGTTGGCCACACCGCAATTTTTTACTTTCTTTTACGTTGGTAACTTTTAATTTTGGTGACCCTTGAGTCTAAAAAATTGGATTTCGAATTGGTTTCTGTCTGTCTATCTGTCCGTGTCCTCTATACAGCACAGATGGTTAAATCTTCAACCATTTGAACTGAAACTTCATTTCTGAAACTTTCTTCTTAAATTGGGAGGTCCTGGTGAATTTTAATGAAAATCGGCCAACCGATGAGCAAAATGTTACAAAAAAAAAAGTTACAAATTTTAAAAAATTTGCTTAATAATCTTTTTCAAAGTTCTCCGTTTGTAAAAGAAAGTCATTGGCTCACCTCAAAAGCTTTTTGTAAAGAGATTTTGTTCAAGTGAGTTTGTGTGGCTATTACTTCATCATTCGACGCAAATCTCTTACCCTACCAACCATCTTTTTAATTTTGGATACAGATAATAGTTGCTAGGTGCCATATCAGAGGGATACGGTGGATAGGAAAGAAATTCGAGGTATTATGCAATTTTGCCTTGATTGCATCGTTCGTTTTGCCTTGATTGCATCGTTCATATGTATTGCTTTGGTTGGCTTTGACCGAGTTCCATTTACTGTACAGATTGTTGTCCAGACTCTGGTGTATAGTGATGAATCCAGGTTTCATCAACTGTCATTAATCTATCCAAAATGTTGTCCTTATTTTGCTTTAACATCTCCAAACATTGCTGTGAAGTTGTTATTCCTTCGTGTTCTTGACAGACAGTGAGCGAACACGGGATCCATCTTGCTTTAAGCTTCTTCACATGCTAAATGTCAAAGCAAAATATTTTATATATTTTTTCTTTTTCTATCTAAACTTCACTTTACGATCACTCATATCATGGAATTTGTCCATATTGCCTTCGCTGCCTTCCTCCAATTCACCGACCCAAAAACGGAAAGTTTCATAGGATGAAAGATAGTGAATTGTATTGTTGGATGTAAATGTGATTGAGTTTTAGGCCCGATTGTATGAACGAGGATAAATGATTAATCCTCTGATTTAGCGTAGTTTGCATTGTATGAACGATGCTAAATCAGAAAATGTATCGATGATTTTTTTTTACCATCCGTTTTATCCTCTCTTTTTGGTGACTGAATCAGAGACTAAAAAAATTTGTTTTTGTTTTTTAGACATTTCAAATGTGGTGTATCATACAAACGAGACATTTTTATAAAATAACGTAATTATTAAAAATGGACTTAACAAGGAAGAAAATGTCAAATTCAGAAATTGAAAATTTATTTTCCTCTAAATAAACAAAAAAAATGTTTAATATATATCAACAAACTAAACGTCATAAAAAAAGTATTGCCAGTCATACAAAAAATTGCTATAAAACTGCAATAAAAGAGAGGTTAAATTTTTATTTAGCAACGTTCATACAATCGATGAAAAGTAAAATCCTTGAGTAGTGATAAATCATTACTCTCGGATTTTTTTTTTATTTAGCGGTGTTCATACAATCGGCCCTACTAGAACCAATTGTAGATAAAAATTCGATGAATATGAGCTCGTTATAGGGTTTGTACGCATGTTCTATTTCAAGAGATGTTTTTGGTAGTGTGGCATTAGTGGAGAAGATTTAAAACAATTATTGCTTCTACATGCTGGATGAGGGACTCTACGAGTAGAACTTAAGTAAAATATCTTCCAAGTATCAAGAACTTGACACCAAACGGTTGTTCATTATTTTTGATGTTGCAGAATCAATGTTTATGGATGCAATGATTATGGATGCTGAATCAAAAATGGATAGCTTGTTCGATTGAGTTGAGTTTTTTTCAGCTTTCGAACTTGGCTTTGACCAACTGAATTTTCGGACAAAGAAACCGGAAATTTGTACACACTATGGCTTGTATGTACTCCTGAAAGAAACTTTCAGCCATACAGCGGAGGATTCCATTCCTTTGCAACGAAAGAAAAGTAACAATTAGTGAAATCTGCGTATCTCGATTTATTACAACTATATGCACTTGGTTAACAATTATATTGGTTGTTTCGTTAATCAGGTTTTATTTTATCAGAAAAACACGATAATTCAGGGGCAGTGAACCAACTCGGTCCATGTTGATGTGTTCAAACCTGCCATTTGGTAGCTCGAATTTACCAAGTTCGGATTTTATGTGGCGGTGAATTCAGAAAAATTATTTTTACCGTTGAGAAGCTGTTGAGCACAATTGACCTCTCCCCCTTCCCCCACGGAAAAGCTCGAATTATTGCCAGAAGCCTAAATCTATTATAGTTTGGGTTGGATTTACCACTGTGGGGAAACTACCGCTCAAATTTATCAATTATAGACGTTATGCAATGGCCACCGTATTCTTCGGATTTAAATCCTCTCGACTATTTTGTTTGGGCATACTTGGAGACCTAAGCCTGCGCCATACCTTCATAAAAATTTGGAATCATTACTTGTTTCTATTTTCAGTGCCTGTGATGAAATGCTTTTAGAAATGATTCGAACTGCCGTTGATATTTTTAGTAAAGTTTTAAAGTTAGGTATGTATTGATGCTCATGGATGCTATAATGTAAATTTTTAATTTTTCTATTAAATAAACGTGTTATTTACAAGTCTTCAAATGATTTTCAAATGATTTGGTCCAAATTCTTTGGATATATTTGGAATTTAATTTATTGGTAGAGTATTTTATTTCCGCTGGAGAAAGCTTCTTTGAAAATAACGCTAGTGGTTGCCAACATTTATGGTTGCGTTGTTATAAGAAAGCTTCAACCGCTAAGCCGGAATCGTCTGTAGTGATGTTGAACTCAGTGTCGTTCAAAGGATATACCAAAAGAGTGGCAGCGGCAAGAGAACGAAGCCAAATGCCGGTGAATGGGCGATCAGAGTTCACCTAAACGTTGTAGGAAGAACTGTTGCACTTGGCCGATTGACGGTGGCTCTAGAAAGTTTGTGATGGATTCAACTCTGTCAAGATCGAGTCTGGAATTTACTATTACATCAAAATCGTCTATTCAAGCGAATATTGAACACTATACATTACAAACTAGCTAGTGGGCTCACTTCCATTATATTGAGGAAAAATACCAAGATAATTAAAATGTCAATATGCAATTTTCGCATATTACTCAATGCTTACTTTACAAATTCGATAAAATATAATTATTTTGAAAATCAAGTTAGCCAGAACCAACCCCCGGAATGTGTTCTTATTACGTCACTAAGAATTGTGAACAATGTTATTGGATAGTAAACAAAAATGATGGATTGTCGAAATTCTCCGGAAAAAAAGCAAAAATCTTGAGTGAAAGTTTGAAAGTAACAAATCTTATCGAAATAGTTTTGCAAAAATTACATTAATTAGAAAGCATTTGAAAAAAATTGTTTATCACTATGATGTGCAGATTTTTTATTCCATTAGTCGATTATCATACAGACTGTTGTTTAAAAAATGAATGAATGAATTGTATTATGGTGATGAGTCAAATTCGAGATAATTTGTTGTGCGATTTTACAACACTAAAATAAATAAAGGTAAATTGAATTAATTTTATATTGATCAGTAAATTTGCAATGTAAGCGTGTAAAATACCCACATTAACTCAACATTTTATGATGAAAATTTGTTGGCTAAATATGTATACGGCAATATATTATTGGAGTATAAATTTGGTACTAGCGCAATTTTTGTAAAACTGAGGCTAAGCAATCTGCGGACGTGCTAACATCGTCATTTTCGATTGGTTAGAAAAATCAATATGATTTTGCAAACTCAGTAAGTTAATTGTTGATCTAGTTTTTTCAAAACAATCTAGATTCGGCGATTTTGCGAATTTGCTTCGTTATTTGGAATTTACGAAAATATTATTTATTTTGACACAAATGTTCTTAATGACAAATACAAATAAAATTAAAATATAAATTGGCAAATAACATACTTTAATAGGTTTGACGTTGCTATCATAACAAAATGCATTATTAGGCTTTCGACAAAAACAGCTCTTGTTGACGTAATTGGTTTTTGTCATTTATTTGCTAACTACATATATTTAACATGGTTTCGGTTGCTTATAGCTAATCCAAACAGTAAAGTTGTTGACTTGATACTTCTTTAAGCAGGGCCTACTCTACCAATATTACCGAAACTGGGATCCGCAGTTTTCCTAAAATGTAGGCAGTACTAGATAACCGAGATGTTTAAAACAAAAAACCTCAGTATTCAGTTTTAGTTCAGCAGTTTTATCGTCCACCAAGTTCTTCGGTATACATTGGGCAATCGTGTTGAAAGCATATCTTCACATTCGCAGAGGAATTATTTAAATTATCGATTACTAAAAGACGAAAATAATATTTTATGTGTACACGCTTCAAGGAGTATTTAAGTCTAATTCACCACACCGCTCCCTGTTAAGCATACATATTCACTGTGAGTTAACAAAATATGTAAAAATTAGATTGATCATGAATTTTTATTACTTCCTTATAGGAAGTACCCAATTTAATTTAAGGTTAATTTGGCCAATTTGCTATAATTTACATAATAGCTTGATTTTTACTTTTCCCACTATAACGAAGCTATATTGAGTAAGTATTGTGATCGCTGTGTGTTGTGCCAGATTTTAATATTTCTCGAAGAATTAGATTTATACTCCAAAACATCGAGTAAACAAATGTCGTGTCTGTCCTTCCCCATAAATTTTTCTTATTCTTATTTTGCCTCCCACTTATTAATAAGCAGTTTGTGTCAACTTTTGGATGCATTCGAGTCTAGAATAGAAGGGATTGTAATGGAAGAGAAAATTGCCAAACAGATTTTCTCCAAAACAAGAACGACTTTTTTTTATATTTCGCTGAATCGCCGGCTGAATGCTTAACTGTCCTATATCCATTTTTGTTTTATTTGACTTTGTTGGAGAAAAATGGGTTTCCGGACTCCAGTTCTAATTGAAAGGAAATTTAATATTTGTTTTTTTTTGTAAAATATTCAGAAATGTTAGAACATTAAACCAAAATTGACACTTCATCAAAATTGTATTTGGAAAGTGAACAAATTTTAGCTGGAAATTTAAAATCCGATTTCTCGTAAAATGGCATATATTGCTGCGTTTATACCACTGCTAAACTAGCCGTGCTACAAATGTCAGTTTCATAGCAATGATATTTAGCAATGCTATTTTAGCTGGCTGAGCTAGATATATGTCGCGTTTATACCGTTGCTATAGTTGTCATTTAGGTTTAGCATTGCTAATTTAGCTGCGGTATAAACGCAGCATATGACACTTAAAAGATATTTAGGAATGATTTTATTTGTTCTGTGTTGACGATTGGAGCATCACGGATTCCACCTAGTGGAACATTTTTAAACTGAGATACCTGATAATTTGACGTTCGAAATTGTTGTAAATAATTCCAATTTTGATCTGTAAACACAATTTTTACTTATCGGATTGCTAATAATTGTAAATAATTCCAATGTTGGACTATAAAAACAATTTTTAATTACCGCATTGCTAAATTTTCTTTCGTCGCATTTGTGACAAATGTCATTTTATCAGGTGCATCATTTTTACTATTGTCCTCGAGAGGCGCTTTCTTTACTTTTACAATCGTCAATAAATAACACACGTCTACTTAGTACAGTGGTCTGCAACAGCAACACTAACCAGAAAAAAATATAAAACGAACACGACATGCGGATGGCAGACGTCAATACTACCCAAGTGTTACTACTTCAAATTTATTTTTGTTTTTTTGGAACTTTTTCTGGAACTGTGAATGACATTTGAGTTTCATTTTATTATAATATTTTCTATGAACAGTGGAACAAAAACCCTAAACTAATGGAACTAAATAATATGTTTGATTGTATGTGTTCAAAATAGAATTTGGCGGGAATTAGTAATTTGAGGTTAGGTTAAATAATATAGAAATTGGCGCGAATTGTGGCATTTCAAAATTCAGGGATAATTATATTTTATTTCAATATTTTCTGTGTTATATAAAAGAATTGTTTTTTGTATGAATTTGATAAAAATTTATATTTTGTTCATTGTACAAAAAGATTTACAGTAATTAAAATAATATTAATTATGTATGTAAGTATTTAAATTGCTTTGCAATCAAATTCAGTTTTGCATAATAATTGGTCAATTTTATTGAATTATTGTTAATTTTTAGATTGGCCTCTAATTCGGGACTTCTTGCTTCAAATGTCCTTTTGATGATGTTGATGTAGAACTAAGGGTAATTGCCTCATCACAATGTTGTGGAAGCAAGCGCTGCAGTTTCCTTTTTATTCTGCGATGTCTAGCAGTACGAGGCATTTTCATTGTTACCCTACAGTTAATAAGAATAAATTTTATTATTAATCGAATTTTAATGTAGATCGGTAGCTGTGGAGTAGAAAATCTAACGAAAAGTAAAAGGTGCATGGCTAAATTATGGATCTCAAAATTAATATTCCAGTCTGATTCAGAATATCGAAATTAAAAAATTACATGTCGATTTAATCCTGTATCCGTAAAAATTAGACAAAAAATTTGTTTAAAAAATACTAGAGGTACACACTGAATTTAGTTTTATTAGTTAGAATCAAAGTAAACAAACACGTTAGAAAAAATCAGTGAAATATTTTATTCCACTTTACCATTTTAAATAATTTAGCGGAATACTACAATTTTCACAGAACTTCTGTTGTTTTTATTTACTTTTTTTCGATTTTAGCATATAAATAATAGTGATTTTGAAAAGATAGTCGGTAATAGTTAGTTTACCTCTCTATTTTTTAAACGAAAATTTTGCCTAATCTTAAAGGATACAGGATGAACTCGACCTGTAACAATTTTTTAATTTTGATATTCCATATTCCGAATCCGGGCTTTTCGTATGTCCGGGCTTTTCGTAATTATTTGTATTTACATATTTCAGGAGAAATTATTAAGGGTTTGCAATTTTTTTAATTAAAAGTTTGTATTAATAGTCAAAATTTATAGATAACTTGACTAGAATGAATCGAATGCAAATCGAAAATTATTAGTTTAGTTGAGTATATTCGGGTGATAATTCGTAAAAAAAATTGTTTTAAAACTGCGAGAAAATTATGACTTTTTTTATTAACTACCACCTGAAATATTGATTACAATAATAACTTTAGTGTTACAAATCCAATGTAATTGCATTTGGGCTGAATTTGCGCAGTTCCTCGTTCGCTTGAAACCAATCCGTATCTAATAACAAGTTGTATATTAGCACTGGCATTTCCGAAAATGTACTACCACCAATCCCATATTGACCACTTGTTTCATTCAAATAGTGTTTTACATCATCCAACCGATCAATTATTAAACCACTTTGGAATTGAAAATTAGAAAATTTCGATAAATTCCACAACATATTAATGAATTTGCTTTTGTCGCAAATTTTTTTAAATTCGTCCCGTTTCCTCGAAAATATCGTTATAATTTTTTGTAGAAATTCAAAGCGGCGTTCGTCGCTCCAAAAGTAAATGTGATTTAATATTTCAACCACATTTGGCCTCACTTGTGCATCAGAATCGAGCACAAAGTATAACAGTGAATACAGTTCGAGATCAACTTGGTCGGGTTTTAAAATTAAGTTGCCGGTTGATAAATTTTCAATAATGTTTGCAGTATCTTCGCCATACGGATGAGTCCCATTTTTAATAAAATAGAAACACATACCACACGCATGTACATCGGACATAACGGTACAATTATACGTCCCCATTATATTATACCATTCATGAATTTCTGGGGGCCACCATATTTTTCTACTGTCCCGAATGTCAATGTAGTTTAAATACTTGTAGATGCCAAATTCGGCCAATTTAACAACGCCATTCTCATCAATCAATATATTGGTTGGTTTCAAATTACCATGCATAATCAATGGACTACTCATATGAAGCACACTCAATCCTTTCAAAATTTGATACATAATCTTTTTCGTATCCCATTTCTCCAGATTACCATAGTTTAGCTTTATGTAACCGTGCAAATTATATTCGCACAGTTTGTTAAAGAAAAACGTATGGCCGCATATATCCTGACAAATGCCACTCCGCAGTAAATTAGTGTGCGTCAACTTTGCCAGATTCTCAATCAATTTCACCAGTTGTGTACAATTTTCAGGATCAATGCCATACTCGGTCAGGCGGCGTACAGCCATGCCGTGAAAATTTTTCGAAAATCCTATTTCAATTTTACCAAATGTACCCCCCTCCGAAATGATAAATTCATTCCGAAATATTGGATAGCTCAAGTACAATTGATTAACCTTGTTCAATCCCTTCTGCAGCAACTTATATTTTAATCCTAGCCACCGGCTATTATTACACCAACTCTTATTAAAATTTATAAAGCATTCCTGATTGTTCGGTATTGAGACGGCTGTTTCACTGGCCGTCGTAATTTGGCTCATCAGCTCAAGAATATATTCGTGTTCAATGTCCTTGAATGATTTTTTCTCCGTTAGTTCTATAATCGGAATGACGGCCGAATTCGTTTGTGATTTATCATTGGTGAGACGCGATTTCAAATCAAATTGGGCCAACAAATCATGAATTGATTTTAATATATCGCGACCTGAATTTTTATTTGTATTCTGTCGAAATTTAATTTCAAATTTTTCCCAATTCTCCATCAACATTTTCAGTAAATCTTCTTCGTACTCCGCCAAAATTTTTTCGTATGACGCACACATAAATTGTAAATATAGCATGGAAATTAATGGTAGTAGGTATTGCAGGCTACTTTAATTTACAGCAATTGTTTACCATTATTTATATACAGTTTTCGATTGCTCGTGAATTTAAAACTAAAAATATTCACTACATTTTAAAAGTTACCTTGCGTGACTTCCAATTTTTTTAAATTTTTCTTGTGCTTTATGATTTATTTAATTTTGAGTTAAACTTCTTCTATAAAACACTATAATAAATATTAACCAAAACTTTTACGCCATATATTTGCCATATAGGGGGTTTTCGTTTTGAATAGGTATTATTTATTTAAATACAAAAAATTTACGTTACCACAAAAATCTCAAAAGCAAAAATAATTATTTTTTTATAAAAACAACAATGGCTGCTAATTCAATATCACGACGTTCTTCACTCGTCAAAAAATAACAAAGAAAATAAAATCGATCGCCCTCGTATAAAAATAGAGTCGCACACATACTACTACGACAGTACAAAAATAAACAACTTTCATTACTTCCATTGTATATTGAGAAAAATAGAACATTTGTCGGAACTATCAAATTCAGTTCCATTTTGTTATACTTGGGGTTCTTCACTCGTCAAAAAATAACAAAGAAAATAAAATCGATCGCCCTCGTATAGAAATAGAGTCGCACACATACTACTACGACAGTACAAAAATAAACAACTTTCATTACTTCCATTGTATATTGAGAAAAATAGAACATTTGTCGGAACTGTCAAATTCAGTTCCATTTTGTTATACTTGGGTACTTCGTTAGTTTAGTGTTGCCACATTATGCAAATACAATTTTATTGAATTAGTTACGTATAAATTAAGGGCCGATTGTATGAACACCGCTAAATGAAAAAAATCCGAGAGTAATGATTAATCACTACTCAAGGATTTTACTTTTCATCGATTGTATGAACGTTGCTAAATAAAAATTTAACCTCTCTTTTATTGCAGTTTTATAGCAATTTTTTGTATGACTGGCAATACTTTTTCTATGACGTTTACTTTGTTGATGTTTATTAAAAAATTGTTTTGTTTATTTAGAGGAAAATAAAATTTAAATTTCCGAATTTGACATTTTCTTCCTTGTTGAGTCCATTTTTAATAATTACGTTCTTTTATAAAAATGTCTCGTTTGTATGATACACCACCACAGAAAAGAATGAACAGATATGGAAGTTCCATGTCAAGTATTTACATAGAAATATTCAATCAAAAAAATGTATTCCTGCTCTAATCTAACCAGTTAAGACAGAGAAAATATAATTCAATATTACATATTTCGCTTCTCTTCTTTGTATAAAAAACAAAAAAGAAGAGAAGCGAAACATATTATTGTATTATATTTTCCCTGTCTTAACTGGTTAGATTAGAGCAGGAATACATTTTTAGATTGAATATTTCTATGTAAATACTTGACATGGAACTTCCATATCTGTTCATTCTTTTCTGTGACACCACATTTGAAATGTCAAAAAAACAAAATCAAATTTTTTTAGTCTCTGATTCAGTCACCAAAAAGAGAGGATAAAACGGATGGTAAAAAAAAATCATCGATTAATTTTCTGATTTAGCATCGTTCATACAATGCAAACTACGCTAAATCAGAGTATTACTCATTTATCCTCGTTCATACAACCGGGCCTAAATGATGTTAAATATGTATAATTATATTCAACACTCCTCCTCCTCAATAAACTTCCGGGCCACATAATTCGCGCATCTTCTGTAGTCGTATTGCAGCTAACGGTTTTGTTAGCATGTCGGCCAACATGTTTTCAGTTGGCTAGTGTTCGCATCTGATTTATCCATTGGCCACGTTGTCTCTTACGAAGAATTCCCGGGTGTCAATATGCTTTGATTTATCAGACATCTTTTCTCCTTCAATAAATTAAGGCAGCTTTGGTTGTCTTCTTGAATAAGCATTGGGTCATCCATCTTTAGGTTGAAGTCCGCCAGAAGTCGTCTCATCCATATGGCTTCTTTGCAAGATTCCGAAAGGGAGATGAATTCGGCCTCGGTTGATGATAAGGCAACGCATGTCTGTTTCTTACATCTTCAGCTGACGGTTCCTCCAAACACGAAGGAAATTTAGTCTGAATTTATCAGCGGCTCATCTGTGTTTCCTCCTAGTCTGAGTTAAAAATCGATTGTGCCCTTGTGATATTTTAAAACTCTTTTTACCTCCATCCGCAGTCAGTTTGTGCTGGTGTTTGGACCTTTTGTGCTAAAATAGCAACACTTGCCGAAATAGAAGCAGTAGAACTTCCGATGTATCTGCTTTTTTGAAGTATCCCACTACAAGTGAAATATTTGAGATCTTGGCATCAGTCATACCAAATTCAGCAATCACTTTTGTTGATATAGGCAGCTTGGCTAAGTAAATAATTTCCAGCTCATGTAAAGCTTGGTTTCATCCATATAAGCTTTTCTTCAGTCGGCACACAAGATGTTCTTCGTTTTCTTTAACAATACTGGGTGGTTGTTTCATAAATAAAGTTTATTCAACTATTCCGTTCAAAATGCCGTCTTTGCATCAAAATGGAATACCGCCATTTTAACTTTCGCTGGAATCGATAAAAGAATTCGAAATATTGTTTGCTTTACCACAGGTGCGAACACCTCATCATAATCTTCCCCGTATCGTTGTGTAAAGCCCTGTGCCACTAGCCTGTAGCTTTGAATCGACAAATGGAACCGTCCGTTCCATACTTCACTTTAAATATCCATTTGCATCCAATAGGTTTTGGTCCTTTAGGTATTTCAGTCAAAACCCAGGTTTGGTTTTCGCTCAGCGAGTTTATCTCCTTCTACATGGCACTCTTCCATTCGTCTTTATATTCACATGTAACTATGCTTCTTTTAAACTTTTGAGTTCCTTGACAGCATAAACAACATTCATTTCGTTTATTAGTCGTTTCGGGGGAACTCCTTTGTTTATTCCTGTCGAACGCTGTAGCTCACCAGCATCGTTGTAGTCAATTAATGTAACATCGTCGTTTTCCGATCCAGTACGTAAATCCACGTCACTGAAATAAACTTAGCTGCCATTTTCTTATGATGAAGCATCTGCTGGTTCAACCGGATTGTCTGGAGCAATTGGGATAGAAGCCACATTTGAAACGGTTGATTTATCCTGAACGCTTTCAGCATCGATGTCCTACCAAACTGATTTTGCAGATGTTTCTCGTTCCGGATTTTCACTTTTCGTCACTGCTCGCTTCTTTTCAATCCATTTTATCACCGTCTCTTTAAAGACAAACTTCACATTTCGGCTGATTACCACCTTTCTTCTGGACGAAACGTAAAATCTGTACGCTTTCGTTGCACCATCATATCCAACCAGAACTTCGTCGTTTACCAAACCAATGTTCGAATGGCGTATTTTCTACTCCTTTTGTCGGTAATCGGTTTTGTATGAAATTTGCCATAGTTATACGGCTTCTTCCCAGAACGTATACCCCAGACCAGCATCTAATAGCATGCATCTTGCCATTTCAACAAGCGTACGATTCTTGTGTTCTGTGGCGCCATTTTGCTGGGGTGAAGGAAACGGTTCTCTGGTACTAAATACCTTCTCGTGCCGTGTATTTTTCAAATTTCTTAACTAAGGATTCTCCTCCTCGATCCGACCGCAAGAACTTCATTTTCTTTTCAAACATTGTTTTGGTCATCTCGATAAATTCTATAAATTTTCGCACACATACTTACACACTCTGATGTGATATACACTCTTTGTGGTGTTCTCAACTTATACAATTTACCACAAATGCCTCCAACGGTACTCTGCCTTTTGTTATCTCCAGTACGTATCTCGCAATTTTCACCATCGAAGCTGACTCTGTGTCCTTTTTCTCTTAACTGCTTCACTGAAATTAAATTTCTATCGATTCCAGGCATAAACAGGACATTCTACAACCTCACGCAGATATATTTTTGTACCAGCTGCATTCAGAAAAGCTACTCGAACAGAACCTTTTCCTTCAGAGTCAAATTCTTGACCATTTGCCGCACACACTTTTTCACGATGCGATAAATCCAATTCAATGAATAATTCCTTCTTGCCAACGATATGGCATGTTGCTCCGGAATCCAGTATCCAACCATCGCATTTTCCTGTTCCAAACAGAAATTCATCCTCCGATTCTTCATTCGCCATGTTAAACTCATTGCGTCTGGAAGAGCGAAACTTATTGCAGTATTTACGTACATTTCCTTTCTTTTTGCAAAAATAACATTCAGTCGCTGGTTTCGCCTTTATTGACACTTTCAACGCAGCTTCTTCACTGCCATTTGTCAAAACAAAATATAAACGAATACGTCATGCGGATGGCAGACGTCAAGACTACTACGTTGGTTTAGTGTTGCCACATTATGCAAATACAAGTTCATTGAATTAAGCCTGAATCCGATTGAGATAAAAATATATAATCGGTAGTTGTGTGAATGAAACACGAAACGAAGTCAGTCAAAATTTTACCTACAAAAAGTGTGTGTCTATATTAGTGGATCGCCATAATTATGGTCAAAAAGTATCAAATCGATATCATTTCAACTAACACATCCGCATAAATATTGTGTACAATGAAAAATATTTCTCGCACACACTAATAATTTTAATAGTACGGCGATTTTTTAAATTTTTTGATTTATGACGGAGAATATTTGAAAAAAAATTATTCTGATATGAATATTAATAATAATTATTTTTTTAGATAATTTAGAGACGTGAAATAATTGAATTAACACATACAACTTAATTTGTTAATTAATTGTTGGTTATATTTTTGTTTGCTGTCAAAATACTAATAAACTGATAATTTTAATAGTGTGGTATTTTATGGGAGATTTTTTTAATTTTGTATTTTATGACGGATAATATTCGAAAAAATAATTCTGATATAGTCATTAACTCATTAATAATAATTAATTTTTTAGATTATTTTGAAACGTAAAATTAATCGAATTAACACTAATACCTAATTTTGATTAATAACTTTTGGTTATGTTTTTGTTTGCTGTCAAAATGTGTCCATCAAATTTTGCTATAATTAAAACAATAACAAAACACACTTTCTCTTTGTCACTCTGATGGATTTTTTTTTGTCTTTTTCCAACTTGAAGTCAGTTCAGTCAATTATTCATTATGGAATTCAGGCTTTAGTTACGTCAACAAAAATAACGATTTATAATAATTGAGAGCACTGTAGCGAGAGAACAACATCTGGCATGTCAATGAATGTACACTGGATGACAAGTAAGAGCTTGTAATGATGTATAGAAAATCTGACATGTCAATGAATGTACACTGGATGACAAGTAAGAGCTTGTAATGATGTATAGAAAACAGAAAGCCGAAGATAATAATTTCAGATCTAACAAAGATAATCGGGCCTTCGGCGGCGGTTGCCGATCTTAGTAAAAACAAGATAGGAAAATTTTTGTAACATAGATTGCTGTTATAGTGATGCAAATAAGATTCGGACAACTAAGGAATTGGCGGGTGAGCAACACTTTAGTGATCTCTTACAAAAGAGATATAGATGATGCATTTATTGTAGAATTGACTTTTAAAATGGATAGTAGCTTATTGGGATAATACTTCTAATATGGTTTTTCAATTTTTCATAGCTTCAAGATGTTATAGAGAAAATTAAATAAGGATGTCGAATTGAAAAAGCAATAGACGTTTTCGGAATTTATAGATCCTAATTTACTTCAGGCTAACTTTTAATTTTTCTTATGTTAGTAACAAATTATCCAAGTTATTCATCACATACAAAAAGTTAAGAATAAGGCAGCATTCACAATGCAAAAACTTTTTACTTTTGATTTACAGGTTTGTATGAATTTCCAACATAACGAGCAAAAATTTTTATTCGTCAAGTTGGAAATTCATACAAACCTGTAAATCAAAAGTAAAAAGTTTTTGCATTGTGAATGCTGTGTAAATTTGGATATGAAATCGAAAGGTCGTAAATGAATTTTGAGAGATAATTCAAAGAAATACAAAATAATTTATCTAAAACACATTCATATTAATCCTAATAATGTATTCGTTTTTATGTTTATTTGTATTTACAGCTAATTATAAAAAAAAAATGTAAACCACAATATCTAAATTAGTTTGAAGTTATCTTTTTTGTTCGTAATTAGGTGGATAAGTTTAATGTTCGAAAGTTAGCCTGAAGTTATTTAGGATCTCTTTCCGAAAACGCCTAATATATCGAGTTTATGAGAGAATATGAGTCGATGATAAGAAAATTTCATTAAAACTGTATAAATTATTAAATATTCTTTAATAGGAATTATGGAACAATTGTAAGTTATAATTTGAAATTTATTTATTTTAGCTATGATTTTTTTCTGCTCAAATTACCCGTATAAAATTATTTGCAAGTACCTACCCTCTTCGACACATTCGGCCTTTCGACATTCGGCCTTTCGACCCTTTTGATCATTCGATATTCGGCTTTCCAATCCTTTCGGCCTTTCGACATTCGGTCTTTCGGTATTCGGCCTTCCGACATTCGGCCTTTTGATACAATCGAACTTTCGACCCATTCAGCCTTTCGACATTCGGCCTTTCGACCCTTTCGATATTCGGTATTTCGGCGTTCGGCCTTTCGGTATTCAGCCTTTCGACATTCGGCCTTTCGACCCTATTTCAACAAAATAACTCTTGGTTTTTTTAAATTTATATTTTGGATGGCTGAGCATGCAATTTCACCGAAAAATACCGAAAAAGTGGAATAACTTTTGAACCATCAACAATTCGATGAAATTTTGTTTGGCTAGTTAGCTTAGCAATGACCTACCCTAACACCCTCCTATCCTTCTGTGACACCATGTATGTATATACTACATATAAATAAGCACGTTTCTTGCAATGCTGTTAAATATTTATTTAACCCAATATTTAGATCTAAAAATATAAATTAGCATACATTTATAATAAGCAATTAAAACATGGTCAAACGTTTTATTAACCGCACAAGCACATCACGACAACATTTGGAATTTATCACAAACTATTAAATTGTGTTAATTGTGACACGAGTAAATTTTACTACATAACTTATATAATTCTACCTTTACAGGGACTCGAACACTTAATGTACTCGCTGGGAATTGGTGGTTTTGAATTTGTACCATCACATTCAATTGATGACCATCAACAGGAGGATGGATTTACAATAGACGAATTAGAAGTGGACGAACAGGAAACGATTATCGAAAAGCAGCCGAATAACGAACAAAATCATCATCATACACTGGAAATATCTTCACTGAAACAAACAGAGGAAGATGATTATGTCAAAGATTCAGAAGAAGCGGATGATGAAGCAAAAGAGGATATCGACTCAAAATCGGATGATGAAAAATCGGAAGAAGAAAAAGCAATTTGGGTGAATGAAATTCTACATGATGTGGATGTAAAAGAATCGCACATTGCAAAAAGGCACCGTCATATAAGGCATCATGGTAAGTGGATTTTTTTTTGTGTGTGTAAGAAAATATTTACCTATCTATACGCACGTCTCTCATCGATTATTTTCCAAAACTATTTTATGGTTAGATAAGTTATGCGAAATTAGTAAATATTACCTAATGGATATCGATCACGTGAAATTTATTAGCGAGATTTAACATTTACAAAGCAATTTGTTTATTATTTATTTCTACAATTTGTACACGTTCTCGAATGGAAATTTTTTGTGATGAATGTTGGTTAATTATTTGTGTTAAAGTTTTATTGTGATTTTGTTTCCAAACATATTAAAATGAAATAATTTGTAATTGTAGAAAGAGTAGAAAGTTTAGTACATATTTGCTATAAGAAATTGGGGTAAAGACAATTTAGTTTGAGCTAATTTATTCAAATTTGAATAAACTTTGTTATTTACGCATCTTAGTTTACCGTTCAAATTTAAAATTATTGAAGTAATGCAATTTGAATGAAGATACATTTTTAGAGTGTAAATTCGAGCTACTATCATTTATCAGACATTCGTTTTTGCTGACATATACAGTAAAACGTGCAGTGTTACCGTAGCAAGTTTAATATTCGCTGTAAGTTATTTTAGTCCAGTGTTTGACGGTTTCTCCACTCAGAATTCTTACGGACAAAACCGATTGACGTGAAATTTGGACGGTAAGTAGGAAATGGCCAAGGAACAAAAGTTATATAGTGCCGATGTGTGCTTTTACCCACCTCTTCTCGGGAGTGGAAATTAGTACACTTAAAATAACCGCAGGAATCGATAGAGGGATGAATTCTAAGCAAAAAATGTTCTGTCAAGTTTTTTCGATAAATCAATATTTAGTGAGCACGTTTTTCGATTCATAATCTACTGGAACCTGTAGATAAGCATCAGATAAGTTTATGTGTGAAAAGGATATGCTATTGGATAGTGTAGCAAATATATCGGCTGGTACTGGCAAAGGATATTGATGAGGCTGAAGTGCCTTGTTTAATCCTGTGGAATAATCGCTACAAATCCTAATTTTGCCGCTTGGCTTGGAAGCTACCACAATTGGAGCGAACCGAGCATTTCATCAGCTAATGCATTGAAAGTCACTGGTCACTTTGGCCTAAAAACTTACAGTAAATCGTATTTAGAGGTACGTCTCACAATCTTAATGCATCGCAGATAACAATACCTTAAATATAAGGTCGTTAATAGTTGCCACATATATTTCACTTGAAACGACTTCCTTGTTTAGCTTAACATCGCACTGGAAATATGCGATTATCCTGATTCCTTGCATTAAAGCACTTCTTACTTGAATCGTTCCATCAACTGCCAAGGTACCCGGCCTTTCTAATTTCTCCCAGGTCGGTTGTGAAATTGCTGTAATCCCTCGATCTGCGCGGTTGTTATGTTCTGAAAAAACAGCGCGCAATCTGAAATCGCGCTCTGTGAACCCTACTTTGTATTAAATTAGTGGGATAGGTTACAAATCTTAAAATTCTCATGAAAAATTTAAATTTAAAGAACATATGTACATAATTAAAATAAGTATTTATTCAGTAACTACATAATAAATTCGAACACGGTCAACTCGGCGAAACCAACTCGGCGACGGTCAACTCGGCGACGACCAACTCGGCGACGGTAAACTTGGCGACGGTCAACTCGGCGACGACCAACTCGGCGACGACCAACTCGGCGACGACCAACTCGGCGACGGTCAACTCGGACGACTAACTCAGAGACGGTCCATTCGGCGACGACCAACTCGACGAATAAAAATCCCGATTTTCAGAAAATCCCGGTTTTTAATTTTATTTTACTTTAAATTAAAATTCTCCTTCACCAGGAAGGGCGGCTCGAATTAAAAAAATTACGTCTATCAAAACAAAGATTTTGAAAAGCGGGATTTTAAAAAATATCATTTTTTATATTATTTTTATTGCTTACTGCTGAGCTGACCGTCGCCGAGTTGGTCGTCGCTGAGTTGTCCGTCACCGAGGCGGTCGTCGACTGGTTGGTCGTCGTCCAATTTGTTGTCGCCTAGTTTACCGTCGCCGAGTAGTCCGTCGCCGAGTTTACCGTCGCCAAGTTGACCGTCGCCGAGTTGGTTACTTGCCTAATGATTCAGTTGTAAATTCTATTCCTTGTTTCAGAATATGCGCTGATGCATTTTTTGTGATCTCTTCGAACATTTTCTGCTACAGTTGAAGAGTTTGATGTGGTTGTTGTATTAATTCAAATAATTTCGCCATTTCTGCCATCTTATAGAATTTAATTACTTTTTTTCCTTTAATCCTCGTCGCCAATTATGTTACCACTTATGCTTAATACAGTATGGTATTACTTTGTTACACACAATTATATTAATTAAAACACAGCAGTTTGACGTACAAGGTACAACCAATTTTATTTTATTTTATGAACAGTATGGTGAATTGGTGATACCGTTATCCAAAATGACTAACTTGTTTGAATATATCTTTTGGGCTACCTGATTTTGTAAAGGTTATAGTGTCAAATTTTTTTTATTAAACTGAGAATATCCCTGCTGCAGACTTACTCTTAGTTATCCCAGGGCAGATTTTTCAGCCGGCTAGCGTGCAGTGGCTGGGGAGGTTCTTAGCTGGGCTAAGAGAAAACTAGTAATGCAGCTATCGAAATGATCACGCTTGACAAAGTAACAGATGAGGTGATTGAATCAATGGTGGAAATTATATCCCAAAATTATAATAGTGGAGGCTACGTTATTTGATAAATCTAGATTGACGGTTGGAAAAATTGTGATGACCTGCTTAAAAACTACCAGTTAATCCCATATACAGCCAATAAATTTGTTTTGAAGCACAGCGATCTCCCGATTAAAGGTGCTTGTAAATATTCGGTACCATTCTCGTAATCTTCGTCACAAAAACTTTTTTCTGTTTTTAATGTAAATCTCAAAAAAAATATTTTTGGTCACAATTTTTCTCTTGCTTCTTTCTTCAAGCAAATCCAAAAATCCAATCCCATCATTTTTCCATCACCTCCGCCATTACACCTTCCATTCCCTTCCAATTACATAGTTTGATTTTTTTTTATTTGAAATATTTGGTTCTCAGGGCTGGGCAACCTAACAACCAAGGATATCCCAATCACTGCCCGTGGTGGATAAAATAATTGAAAACTTCCGGTTTACCGGTTACAATTTGTTATATCGTTATGAAAGTGAAGTTAGCAACGCTATAAGGCCGGAACACAGCTCGAGCTAAGCTAAAATTTCCATATAAATTTGACGTAAAATTTAACCCGCTAAAGTCAAAATAAAAAATTTCGCTCAGGATTTCACTAACCGGTACAGAGTTCAAGCGAACATTTTTTTTTAAAATAATGTCTTACGGATTTATATATAGATGTCACCACTATAAAGTCTCCACAATTTTTCGCACCAAATTATACATGGAACATTAATTGTCCGCTAAATTTTGAGATTTATCAAATTCAAACTGATAATTTGTTTTACATTTTTTATAAAATGGACTATTATACCGACACTCAATACATTGAAGATTTCGATATTGAGGCTGTTTTCGAAACTGATACTTATTTGATACTTATTGACTTATTCGACGCCATCTTAAATAAGTATGAAAAACCGTTCGAATTGAGTTCACGTACTTATTTTGACAGCGGTAACAAAAAATTGTTTGTTGTCTAATTTTTGGAATAAAACATATTGATATTCGCATTCATTTAGGTATATTTAGTGATTACTCTTCAAATAATGATGGGTCTAATGAATTTTGATGACCTAAATATATATTTGAATGAAATATTAAAAATCTGAAGGAATAAATTTGTGTACTTTTCCAAAAGCAAATTTTCATTTTGTATATATCACACTACCTTAGCCAAATTTTCATACACAAATTCACAAACAATTTAGATTTTTTTGTAAGAAAGAGGTAGAAAATAAGTCACCTCGCCAGCATACTTATTTGAATAAGTTAGGTTTCACAAATAAGTATCGGTTTCGAAAACAGCCTCAGTATATTAAACAAGAACCACAAAAACTAGGTAGGCGCCATTAAAAAAAAATAACAAATTTCAGAAATGTCAAAATTTATCTCTACACATTCTATTTAGCTCGTTTTTTATCTGTTCACCAGAACCGTTCACCAGATGTCAAATACTCTGCGTGAAAAGGCGAATAGCTCAGTATGCAGCTCGAGCTAAGATAAATTTTAGCGCGGTCTCCACAAGTCTCCATTTAATTACAGATAAATCGTCAAGCTAAAAATTTGTGTAGAGATAAATTTTGTTGAATTTGTTTGACTTTTATTCGTTTGTTTTTGAATGAAGTTTCTGTCCAAATAATCCTCTAAATACTCGACTTCATAACGTTGGTCGGCCATTTTAACTTCTGTCTTCTTTATATAAAAATAAATTAATTTTACTTCGTGGCTACTTCGATTATAAAATGAATCAAAATTCAAAAGCGTCAACATTTATCTTCAAATTATTTTCCTTCAGATAAATTGCGGCTAAAATGTTTGGAGAATTTATGGTGGCACAATCTAGATTTGAATGAAACAACTGATATTTTTTCAAATTTTTCACGCAAAGGTGCATACCGCTCAGTGAAATTGTCAGCTAAAAAAAAATTATTTTATTTAGCTAGCTAAATTTTACGTCAAATTTGTGTGGAAAATATCTCTTAGCGCGAGCTGCATACTGAGCTTATCTTTTTAGAGATCGCGTTAAAATTTAACTTAGCACGAGCTGCGTAGCAACCTTAAAGCCTACTTAGTACGCTGTTCAAGTGAAATAAAATTTTCACTGGTCTCCAAAAATAGGAAGATAAATCTCTTGTGAAAATTTAGTTTGTTGAGTTTCATAAATATTTCAGTGCGAATAACTTGATGTTGTCTCTGACAACATATTTTACACAATAAAATTTACTTCGATAGTTGATTAATCTCAAAACGTAAAAACAAATAAAATTGTTAAAATGTATCTTCACATTTATCGTCCGGGAAGTTAAAAATGAAGTGAAAAATGTGTAGAGATAAAATAGAGACATCTGTATTCTAATACAAAAACTCTCATTTCGCTAGCTAAACTGCGTACCGCAAAGTGAAATTCAGCGGTGAAATTTTCATTTTAGTTTTCGCTTGTGTTAATTTTATATGAAAAATTTCATTTCACTTCAGCAGCGTACCGGCCTTTATTGTTGAAACAAGATTCATATCTCATCAGGGTTGCCAACAGTCAATGATTCAGTTGTGGGTGTTTCAGGCGACAACCGCTTAACAACTATATTTTCTGATAAACCTTTTATTAAATCTGACAATAATTTCAGGCAAAATTCAGTTTTGGTTGTGCACAACTAACTAGTTGCAAGATGAATGTTGGGAGTGAATTAGTGGTGCATAAATAGTATAGGTTCGCTTTCAGTTCGTAAAATACGTAAAGCTCATTTTTCAAAGAGAGTTCCGATCAAAATGTCGTTGTCTAAAAGCGCCTTGGTGTGGAAAGCCTTTATACTTTCAACAGGTGGTACCACATGCCGCACATAGCCGATCAAATAATGACCAGACTTTACATTAGTCGTATTTTTACGTTCCTAAAATAAAGTTTAGTACCTATAATCATGAACATTTTCGACCTTAAGATTTTTAGGGAATTGTCCGTTTTGTGGTGTTTTGAAGTAGTGTCTATATCGGCCTGTCTTTCTGTCTATATCCTTTATACAGCCCAGATGGTTTATCCAATCGAATTGAAACCTCATATTTTTCATAAATTAGAACGTACTAGTGAATTTTAGTGATGTATTTTTCATATATCGCAAAAAATATAAGATTTCCAGGAAAACTACAGGAAATTGCTCAATAAGTTTCTCAGAATTCCTCCCAATTCAATTTTGGTCAAATAAAATATCCAACCAAATTATTCTGTCGCCTTTTAATATTTCAGCCAGTGTGTTGTCAGTCGCTGTGGCCCTTTTTGTTTAAAGCAGCCCAAATTTTTGAATTTTGCGGGCTTTACGATTTTTGTTTTTGCTGCGTTGTTGCATACTGCTGCACCAAATGTTTCGTTTCTATCGGTATCCATCCTATTCTACTTCAATTTCAATATGTATTTGCCAGACTCTGTATGGTACTATTTTACTGAATATACTGTAAGCTACAATCTCATCTGTCAGGCTTAGATATCATCAAGAATTAATTTAATTTTATTGAGTAAATTCTTTCCGTCAAGTTTTATTACTGTAATCACACAAAACAAACATATCTTTAATTCCCGTTCAAATAAAAGTTTTCATCCGCGTTATCTCTAAATGAATCGTCTAATTGGTGAAAACCCTTGAAAATGCTATTGAAAAATATAAAATAAATAATATTTATTTATTAAATCTGTACTTTAATTTGAACAATCAAACCAAAAATGCATGAGTCTTACTCTAATACTATAGTAAAACGGCACAATTGAACGCACATGAGAAGTTCTCATGTATGATACAGACGATGCAATAGATCTTAACAAATATAAAGTTAAATGACTTGAAATTATGTAAATAAATTATCTATTATTAGAAGTCCATACATACAGATATAAAACTTCCACTTAAAAATTGACTTTTACTTTTATGCAACGTGTGGCGTATGTTATAATGCGAATCAAATACACTTGCTACGACGTAATGCCGCCTACAGGATTAATATGTGGATTTGTAAGAAAATCTGTTCGTTTATAGAACTTAAGGTTACGCCTTTTCATATATTTTGATATATTAAGCTAAATAGTGTAATAGCCGGAAACGAAACGAATCATAATGTACCTCGACCTTGAGTTGATGCTCTTGTTATTCACTAATATTGATCAAATTTTTCATTTCATCTATTCTTAAATTTTTCTTTTCATTTTTTTACCAACACAGATAAACTTCTTGATACATGTTTGTCACCACTCGCCATGATAAAAATCTACTTTGAGATTTCTCATCTGGAAAAACAATCGAAACTCAATTATAAAGTATCAAAGACCATGTTAAATAATGAGGATGATTTATTACGAGACCCATCATCATCATCATTGAATCGTCGTGATAAGCGCAGTTTTCGAGAGCATAGTCGTGAAACCAAATATTTAACGGAAAACGTGGTGCTAGACGTTGAAATCGATACTGACGAAGATGGTGAGGACGATGAATTTCTACATATCAAATCGTCTAGCATTAAAATTACACCCGAGATATTTATGAAGATGTGTCCAACCATTTTGTCACAAATTGAAACCGGATCGTGCCAAATCTATAAACACGAAAAGCATGTAGGTGTCCAGAAAAATACCTGGATTTTTGCATCAATATCAATACTAATCATTTCACTGTGTGGATTAAGTGGTGTCGCACTTATTCCGTTAGCCAAATCGATTTCATATAATGAAGTGTTACGATTTCTTGTATCGGTTGCTGTGGGCACATTATGCGGCGATGCTTTAATGGTAAATATACATAAATATAGGTTTTCTAATTTATAGATAACTGACAAATTTTTTATTTTTTATTTCAGCACTTATTACCGCACGCCTTAACGCCACACTTGGACCACGGCCACGACAACATTCCTTCTCCATCGTCAAAAGGTATAAGTGACGAACCGGTTTGGATATGTGCGTGTGCATTCTTTTCGGCACTTTTTATGTATTTAGTCGAAACTGGACTACCGATATTGACAGGGAATTCTGGAGGACACGGCCATTCACATAATTTAACACCAGTTGTAGACCAGCAACAAAATAATAAAAAAGAGGATAATCTCATTGAAATGAATAATTCAACGGTCGAAAATGGAAGTAAGGAAATTAATGTGATGCTAGATGAAAATTCGGTAGATGAGAAAGGTACAAATTTAGCTCCAGTTGCATTTATGGTTATTATTGGTGATGCGCTCCACAATATAACTGATGGTCTAGCAATAGGGGCAGCATTCGCATCAAATACAACAACCGGTATGGCAACAGCCTTAGCAGTATTATGTCACGAACTGCCACATGAACTAGGTGACTTTGCCTTACTGTTGTCGACAGGTGTAAGCATTCGCAGAGCCATGTACTACAATTTACTGTCATCAGTATTAAGCTTTGTGGGCATGGTACTAGGGATTATGATAGCACAAATGCATACATCTGTTGTACGATGGATTTACTCGGGTACAGCTGGGACCTTTTTATATATTGCGTTCGCCGATTTAATTCCAGAACTAAATCGAGAGGGAAAAAGTATAAAACTGGTACTACTGCAGGTGGCGGGAATCTCACTGGGCGGCGTAATAATGTTGCTAATTGGTTTAAATGAAGATCGTTTAAGGATATTATTTGAGTAGGACACAAAACGACCGAGCTTTATTTGAGATTATTTAATTTATTTTTAAATTAAAAAAATGATTGTATGTGTAAATATATTTTATTAGTAATAATTAATGTGATAAGAATAGTTTTGTTATAAATAAATAAGTTTGCTAATAATTTTGAAATAGAAGCTTCGCTAGTTTATTTAAAATCTTAGTTATTCAAACTCAATCGATCATGCATAAGTTTATAACTTCTAAACGCTACATCTCACTTACCTTGATCGGAAAACGGCCATTAACGACAGACTTCATTCAACTTTAGTAGTACATTGTAGATGTTCAATTTTACATTGCGCGGTGTCTGAGGAGACTTCAAGACTTTAATGTCGGCGTAAAATACTCGGTAGCCTGCTGCGATCCTCGATGAAAAGTCCCCAGAAAAGGAGTTTTGCTCAGTAACCATTGATCCTAGATTTACTTGAACTCATACACTATCTCTTATTGTGAGTTGATTTACAATAAAGGCAACTGCGCTGCGCCATATTGAGCTGACGAAGGACATACTCCAATAATAGGTTGACAAGAGTTTGAGCTATTTGATTTCATTGCAGATGTTATCTCGAAGGTATCAAAACTTGTGCCTTCTATTACCACCTTACCACCTTACCACCAAGCTTTATCGCGGTAATTGTTGCAGATTAACCGATCTCTCTTTAATTATGAATTGAACAGATAACAATTATCTTCCACTGTCTGGGATGTCTTCTGTAGATTAAATTTTATCTCCATATTTGAGCATTTCGATTCTCTTCTTATGCTGTGTTATCTATCTCTCAGGCTAGAATTTTGGTTGTTGTTACCACGCTATTCTCATTTCTTTCTTCTGCGTAGCCTATATTGGAAATTTTCCTCGCAGTCTTATAAGCGTTGCGAGATTGTCTTGTTCTTTGTGATAGACTTCGTTGACATGCGCTATCTGTCCCCCGAATAGCACCAAGACAACCATCGTCCAACCAAGGATTTTTAACTCTAGATAGATTGAGGCATCGGTTACCACCATTTTGATGATGTTTCGCTATTCTTAAACTCAATCAGGAAGTTATTTATTCTGGAAGATTCCTGTTACAGTAGCCTCGGTCTCGGTTTGTATAACTAAGCGTTTGCTTGATTAGCATTATTATCTAATTAAATTACCTTTGGTGGGGTTTAATTAGATGGAGAATTATAAACTGCACTTTTGTTGGTTAAGTTTATTCTCATTCATTTTTAATAAATTCCGAGTTTAAATACAAATTTACAGAATGCTTAATACATAATAAGTTTTTATAATGTTGTTGTGAAGTGAACATACTCCAATGAGAAAATAGAATTAAAATCCCTAGACAATAACTGAAAACAGTAAACCACTTTCAATAGCAAGAATAAGGCTGCGGCCAGAGTGCGCGCGATAAGCGATGCGAGGCGAGAAGCGATGCGATTTCACGCGAGCCACGAAGCGAGTGCTGTCCAAAGTGAATGCGATAGAAGCGATTTTTAAAGTTGAATAAAAGTTTTTTTTTATGAAAATATTTTGAATTTCTGTGCCTTGTATTTGTATTTTAATTATCATTCTTTGTCGATCTTTAATAAAAACATCAATATAGAAAGATTTTTTTTAATTTATAAAATATTAACTTCAAATATTTATTAATTTTTCATTTAATTATCTATTACAAACAATTAATAACATTATTGTTATTAATATTTATTATTATTAGTAAAACTTCTCTAAAAATGTCAAAATAATAAAAAAAAATTAATCCACACTTATATAACACTATGCAAAATGTATATAATCTCGCGCGAGAACGAGCGACAAAACTCAACATGTTCAGTTTTATCGCTTCTAGCTTTGAAACTCGCATTCACTCGCATCTCGCATCGCTTTAACTACGGACAGTTCTATTTAAATATATGTGTGCAGTTTTGTCGCAAGTGGTCGCTTCTCGCATCGCTTCTCGCCTCGCATCGCTTATCGCGCGCACTCTGGCCGCAGCCTAAAACTTCAAAAAATTGTACATGGCTTTATTTGGATAATGACAAGATAACACATTTTAAATTTAATTTGTGTAAGCAAAACGTTATACATATTTTGATAATTGATTTAAAATGATTTACGCAAATTATAACCTTGAAACGAGTTGTGAAATTTCTCGAAATTGTGACAAAACGTGATTATTTAGAGGTGTCCAGATTCAAACAAGGCGAGTTTTTCTTTTGAACGAACACAGACAAATTTTCGTCTACCAGCTATTGCAGATATTTTACAACGTTAGATTTGGCTTCTGGGCACTACCAGATCCCGATAGCCCGAAGGATTCCACACCGTTGATGGTTTTCGTTACTCCGGAGGGGCATTATGATTTTTTGCGAATGCCATTTGGTCTGGTAAATGCTCTATCCAGTGTGCCAAAAGTTAATGAATAGAATTGTGTATGAGATGAAGGATGAAATTTTTGGGTATATAGACGATATTATTGTAGCTAGCCAAATGATACAGGCTGGTATGGCAAAGTTGGAAAGACTATTGGCCGTTATTTAACGACACGGGCTAACGTTGAAACTGGATAAACGCGAATTCCTAAAGGAGGAAATTGATTTTTAGGTTATGAGGTCTCAGCGGGATCGCTTAAATCAGGAACTCTTAAAACGGTTGTTTGTGGCTAATTTTGCCATAATAGTTGCACCGCTGACCCGACTAACAAAAACTAATATTTATTTTGAATGAAGTTAGGAAGCCGCGATGTTTTGATCATTTTCGACCCGGAGAAAGAGCACCAGATTTTTACGGTTGCAAGCTCAAACGGGCTTGCTATTGGGCTATTACAAACGGTTAATAAGAAAGAAATAAGACCTGTTTTGTATTTCAGTAGAAGAACGACTCCAAATGAAGCAAAGTTTTATTCGTATGAGTTAGAAGCTCTGACAGTTGTGGAAATGTTGAACGATGAAAGAGGAGGAGTCGCTTCCTATCGAAAATGTAGGTGTACCATTCCATACCGTGCATTTCGGCCATCTCGGGCCATTCATGGCAACAATGTGTACATGTCAGCGACCGGATGAAGCCATGGTGTGCATTGCAGAAATAGGATTTTGATGATTCTGTGGAGGACATCAGAGAGGTCGAGATGGACGAGTGTAACCGCACAGTGACCCAGCAAATTTGACAGTCGAGAAGAGAGAATTCAACGAACAGTAATGGTGAACGGCAATGATAGACTTGAATATACCAGGATTTATGAAGAGTTGATTTAAAAGAAAATATAAATAATTAATAAGAGCCCGATCAACAAATACAATTGAAGCTTACAAATAAATTTGTTTGAAACATAATGTCCTTATATACATAATACACTTAAGCCTCAGTCAACTCAATTAATTTCTGGATTAAACTTGGTTAATATGGTTAAGGCTATAATTTTTGATGACTGAACGAATGTGATTTGTTAATGCGGCTTTTTTACTTTCAAAACCTAAATCAATGTTTTCTAGGGTCTTTCAGTTCAAGAATCTAATTTCCGGAAAACATAAGTAAATCTAGTTGTATACTTCGATATTTTAATGTTATTTGCAATATTTTATAATACTTACATGTCAATACGTCTCAAACAGAAAAAAGTATATCTCAAACGGAATAACTACCTACATACATTATTATGTACTACATACTGTGCACAAAATGTAAAACCAGTTTTCAATTTAAATCGCGCGGGTAAACCGCACATCATAAATATTTTTTTCTAGTTGGCAGCATTGTGATAGATATCTGTGACAAATTTTATGTCAAAACATTCATTGATTTTTGCTTTACGCTTGGTTTTGTACGACAAAAATGCATTCGGCGATTTTTACAATGTCAATAGATCATGTTTTCCGAAAGAGGCAGCACGATTGTTGAAAAAGTACAGAGCGTTTTCCAAAAGAGGCAGAACGATTGTTGAAAAAGTACAGAGCGTTTTCCGAAAGAGGCAGCACGGTCAAAAACGAAGTACAGCGCGTTTGCCACTAGATGTCACTACATAATCAAAAAAATATTTCTGACGTTTTTCAAAAGGATATAGTCAAAACCAATTTAATTATCACGTATTAATAATAATCTCTTTTATAACACGAAAATATTCTTGTTTATGGCTACCAAGATGCACACATAAATATGTCATACAATTTTTGACAGCAAATATTTAGTGACACCTAGTGGCATTATGTGAAAGTTGCTTGTGTTTTCGGAGTTTTCCGAAAGATGGTAGTTGCGGTTGTTGAAAATTTGACATTTAAACATGATCTATTATATTGAGCAAAGAAGTTGCATTCAATTTTATTTGCGGAATGAAATTTCGGGTGCAGAAACGTTAAGGATGTTGCAGAAAGCCTTCAGTGACCATGCTTTTTCGGAAAGGAATGTTTACACATGGTATAAAAAATTCAAAGAAGGGCGAGAATGTGTTGAAGACGAAGAGCGTTCCGGACGATCATCAACCATTCTGAATTCCTTCCATCCGGCCAAACCGTCAACAGACAATATTATTTGAGTGTTATGCGTCGTTTGCGTGAAGCTATTCGCAAGAAGAGGCCAGAATTGTGGGCAGGCAATTCTTGGTATTTGCACCACGATAATGCACCTTCTCACACTGCACTCGTTCTTCGTGACTTTTTCGCTAAAAATTCGATCCATATCGTTCCACAACTACCGTATTCGCCTGATTTAGCACCGTTTGACTTCTGACTATTCCCGAAACTCAAAAGACCACTGCGGAGAAATCGTTTTGAGACTATAGAAGAGATAAAACGTGAATCACTGCGCGCTCTGAAGACCATCCCGGAAGGTGACTTTAATTCTTGTTTCGAAGACTTGAAAATACGTTGGCATAACAAATTTTAAATAATGTAATTGAACTATATTGTCAAACTTAATTAATCGAAAGTAGATAGGCTAGGCAGTTGAAACTAATTTTGTTTTTTATGTTTTGGTAAACAAATAAAATATAAAATGGGTCAAGTTTTGGGACAAGAGAAATTGTTTAAATTATCAAAATTGCTCAAAATTATGGTGGTCAAATCAAATTCATATGGCAACAAAATTTTGCGTGCCAAAAGCACTGTGACATTTCAATTCAATTCCTATCTGTCAAAATTAAATAACAGATTCGTGCTCTTTCGCTTTTCCAGCCAAACAATATTTGTGAGAGTGTGATAAAACATCTTATCTTTGTTGATTTTTTATTTTGTTAATTGTTAAAGTAAAAATAGTGTTATTTTAACATTTCAAAGTGGCGGTCGACGGTGGAATATTTAACGATATGTTCAAATTTATTGTAAGCTATTAATTATTTACATTAAATATTATGAAGTGATTATGTAATCAAATGATTTCATCATGTGCTTATTATTTTCACCAACTAGCTAACCTTTGGTGCCGGAATATACGCCGGAATGTACATAACGCAAAATTATGATGTAAGTTTGGATGAAAATCACTGCATGGCAAAATAATATTGGAATCATTAACCAAGTAGATTCCGGTTAACTGTGCCATCGCTTAAACAAGGTAACCGTTTCTTTGGTCCAAATATTGAAAAATGGAACACAATCGGAAATATAAACCAAACTTGCCCCCAGTATAAATCAAGTGAAGAATGGATCATTTGTAACGATACACATAAAAATGCAAAAAAAGTATTTCTTGTATTAAACTTCTATTTGATTGTATATTGGGGTAATATGTCCCGATTAACCGGAATCTACTGTATACATATATACAAGGCATTCACAATGAGAAAACTTTATACTTCCAGGTTTGTACAAATTTCTAAAATAACGAACAAAAATTGTTGATTGTTATGTACCAAAATTCATACAAACTTGTAAGTCAAAAGTAAAGTGTTTTCATTGTGAATGCTCCTCAAAGCTATTTATCTCCCTATTGATGCTGCCACTTTGACATTGAAACTACTGGCAAAGTGACAGCTGACATAAGAATCAAAATTGCTTATTAATGTTGGTATTTGGTTTTTGTGTTTGTTTATTTTTAGGTACCACGAGTCGACGAGCCCGGTAAACTGTACGATCGAGCGGTAGAATTCGCCGAACAATACAGAAAAAAGTGAAAATGCTCTTTTTTAATTAAAAATTTATTACATATTATACCACAAATTATGTTAATATACATATAAGATTATATTTAAAATGTAATATGGAATTTAGTTTTGGTTTAGTTCTTTAGCTTAATGATATTCCACCTCCAGAATATTCCAATCGTGACTGTGGTTCAACAAATGCCAACCAATCGGATGCATGGGTTGGTAACAATCCCATACTGTGACATTTGTACAGCGCTAGTGCTATATTCGCTAAATTACCCAAAAAGAAAACCACCTTTTGCCCCGCCACTTGTGCCCCATCAATAACTTTAAATGTAGCCTGGGTCGAAAACATTGCTTTGATTGGTCGTACCAACATCATACCCACCATCATAATGGGAAAAATTGATATAGAATTACCCGACATATACATAAGCAATAAATTCATGGGAACATTTTTTATTGGTCCCAATGCAATGTCCCATGACTTCTTAATGATTAAATGATTTGAATCATTTTCTCTGGCTACTTCACTTTGACTTTGACCGACTGACAAATTGTAGCCAGGTGGAGAAGCAACATCATTACTTTTTGGTCTACAATTTTCCAACGAAATTGGTACAACATTATAGGTATTATAAAGAAATTGTTAAAAGGAATATTTACCTAGCATTAAAATCTAATGACCATTTGAATTTTTTATTTAAACCTTTCGACATTTTAGTTGAACAAATATGTAATAAATTTTTCTTTTATTTGAAGAGTGACAGTGACATTCGGTGGTTGAAAAAATTGTACTACTGAGGTACTGAGTATTTCAGTATTTATTTTTTGCTATAAAAGTTTGATAATTTTACCAGGGATTCGAACCAAATAATTTAATCACTAGATTGACTACTAGGTAGACAACTTCATGGTGATTTTTTGTGTTAAGGAAAACAAATTGAACGTCAAAATACCCAAGTACATATTTTTATATCCGAAAATTTTTTGAATGTTTCTGACATTTAGCTGAAAACATGAATTTTTTAACATGAAATTTGGTTTCCAATTTTTTATTTTTCATCATTTTCCGATTTTTTGACCAACTTTCTTAGTAAAGCTTATAATAAGTCAGACAGTATTTCTGAAAGAAGTCCGGTGATGAAATAGCTTTATTATATGTACCTACTTGGGTAGTGGCTTTCCAATCGGCCACAGCGAGTACTTATTGACGATTGGAGCATCACAGATTCTACCTAAGTAGTGGACAATTTTTAAACTGAGTTAACTGATAATTTGACGTTCAAAGTTTTTGTAAACAATTCCAATTTCGAACTGTAAACACAATTTTTACTTACCAGATTGCTAATAATTGTAAATAATTCCAATTTTGAATTATAAAAATAATTTTTAATTACCTGTGGCCCTATTCTGGTAATTCCCGGGGAATAGAAATTTTAAATTTTGTAGCAGTTTTATTCCCTTTTCCCCAAAGTGTATTCCGGTGTTTGGGAAAAAAAATTTATTGGGAAAAAATAATTCCCAATTACAGCAGTTTTGACGTTTGTTTTTCCATACCTATTTTATGAAAGAATTGATAGGGAATACATTTTTTAACGATAATGTGTGTCTATCTCTAGTTGATATTAATAATTAATCATATTAATAAAAATCTTCGCGGATCTTTACTTATTGTAATGTGATTCCATGGAGAACACGTACAACTAAATTTATTTCCCCTGTATATTTATTCCCCAATTGCCAGAATGCACTTTTGGAAATGGGGAATAAAAAGTTGGAACAATTTATCTGGGGAATAACTGCTGTAAAAACAAAATATTCCCTATTCCCCGGGAATTACCAGAATAGGGCCACTGTGGCCGTATATTTATGGTGTATATTTATTCCCCAATTGCCAGAATGCACTTTTGGAAATGGGGAATAAAAAGTTGGAACAATTTATCTGGGGAATAACTGCTGTAAAAACAAAATATTCCCTATTCCCCGGGAATTACCAGAATAGGGCCACTGTGGCCCTATTCTGGTAATTCCCGGGGAATAGGGAATATTTTGTTTTTACAGCAGTTATTCCCCAGATAAATTGTTCCAACTTTTTATTCCCCATTTCCAAAAGTGCATTCTGGCAATTGGGGAATAAATATACAGGGGAAATAAATTTAGTTGTACGTGTTCTCCATGGAATCACATTAAAATAAGTAAAGATCCGCGAAGATTTTTATTAATATGATTAATTATTAATATCAACTAGAGATAGACACACATTATCGTTAAAAAATGTATTCCCTATCAATTCTTTCATAAAATAGGTATGGAAAAACAAACGTCAAAACTGCTGTAATTGGGAATTATTTTTTCCCAATAAATTTTTTTTCCCAAACACCGGAATACACTTTGGGGAAAAGGGAATAAAACTGCTACAAAATTTAAAATTTCTATTCCCCGGGAATTACCAGAATAGGGCCACAGATTGCTAAATTTTTTTTTCGTCGCATTTGTGACAAGCACAAGTGTCATTTTATTAGTAGCATCATTTTAACTTTTTTCCTCGAAGGGCGCATATTCTACTTTTACAATCGTCAATAAGTATGCTTGCGGTGGTTGATTGGAAAGCCACTAATGTTTTACATCCAGTATCGACGAATGGAATGTGTGGGACATGTCGCGCTGCTCGTGGTAGTTTTTCCAAGATTCTTAAAACTGAAAATATATGAATTATTAGGAAATAAAGTATTATCTATTTCAACATAAATCATTAAATTATTAATATATTATGAAATAACACTATAGTTCTCGAGTCTTTTAAATTTATTTTCAAATTATTGAAACGAATACTTTCAAATACATACATGAAACCAACCGTTTTTGTCGATTACCGATCAATCCATTTTCAATTCCCGTTCAATGCTCCATACAAAAGTTTGCTATAATTTATTTCTACCATTTGTGCTTGCTTGACATTCTTTTTATAGTGTATTGTCAAACACACTTTTTATAGCAACAAAGGAAGATCAAAAAAATTTGTTCTTCACTCCTTTTTCGGCATTAAAAGTATAGTTTCTTTTTAGTTTTTTTTTACTGTAAATTAAAAATAAATTAGTTTTTAAGACAAAAATTAAATAGTTGAATAACAAAATATAAGTTTTACTTGGGTACGGGTTCAACGTGTGAAATAATATGACTACAACCTGCGAACAAATCAAAGCGGATTATCCAGTCCATTGGCTGGTTTGGAATAATGACTATCAAGAGCTTCAAGATTTTATCAAATTAAATCCGGTAATAAATCTAATAGTTTATATAAATACAAATCTTGCAGTTAATTTTGGTTAAAATAAAGTATCATATAAATATTTATATCATGAAATCATCCGATAAACACTTTTTCGGTATTTATGTGTCACCTCATATAAAGAATGTCAAAAACAAAACATAAAAATCGAAATTTAGCAAAAATTAATTAAATTAATAAATTGGTATTGATTTTATTTAATTGAATTACACGTCATACACTATGAATTTAATGAGAAACTTATTTGGGCACATTTTAATTCTTATTTGATTTTTCTACAGGAACATGATTTTGAGCAGCTGGATCCTCGAGGTAGAACCCCACTTATGCTTGCCATTCGACTATGCCATTTGCAATCAGTAAAAATACTATTAAGTGCCAAATGTAATGCAAACGCTGAAGCAGATGGATGGACCGTGGTGCAAGAAGCTGTTTGCACTGGAGATCCAGCCATTATAACGGCTGTGCTGGAGGTACGCGATTTACAGCGACATACCCAGAGAGTTACACATGTACCGCAATTATTGCAGAAATTACAAGATGCACCCGATTTTTATGTGGAAATGAAATGGGAATTCACTAGTTGGGTTCCATTAATGTCAACGATTTGCCCGAGTGACGTTTACAAAGTTTATAAACGGGGCTCAAATGTTCGAATTGATACAACACTCTTAGGATTTGATACTGCAACCTGGCAGCGTGGCAACAGAAGTTATATATTTAAAGGAATTAGTAAGTTATGTACCCTGGCAAAACCAACAAAAATGTTTATACAAGCCGTACTATTGCGATACAAACACAAAATAAAATCCACATTCGAATTCATATCAAAGTACATAATAATCAATTGAAAAAGCAAGAATTCAAGAAACTCCGAGTTTGAACGAGTCTTAATTTTTAAAACGTTTTCCTGAAAAATTCGAATTTTAGAGTTATTTCCTTATGTCATATTGCTACAGAATTATAGTTTGTATCAAAAATAGTAGAAAATCTCACTAACACTTATAGAAATAGCAGGTTTTGAATTTAATAGTATGCCTGCGTTACAGAAACAATACGGCTTGTATAAACATTTTTGTTGGTTTTGACTCTGGCTATGATAAGATTTTATTATATTTTTGGTGATTTTTTTTTTTTGCTTAAAGATGACTCAGCCACAATGATTGAAATTGACCATGACGCGTCTGAAGTATCGATAGAACAAATGAAAACTGTAATGGGTGATATTTCGGGAATCCCGCCAGCAAAAGAATCCGTATGTGCTCGTCTTAATGCTCCGGTTACCGCTAACCATATCGACATCGAGAAAATTAGCTTTGAACGCAATAAAACCGGAATTTGGGGTTGGCGTAGTGAAAAATGTGAGAATATTAATAGTTACGATTGTAAAGTATATGCAGCTAGTAACGTTGAGTTTGTAACACGGACTCGAACCGAGCATTTAAATGAGTCTCAAACACGTGCAAAAAATTCCCGAACACCTTTACAAAGTTTTTTTGGTATTGCCGAAGAAGAGATTGGTAAAACACCTGAATTAGTTCCAAACAAAGATAAAACTCCTTCTCCATCTTCCGAAACAAATGGGGCTGAAGAAGCTACTTCATCATCCCCATCTGCGTTGCCAATAGCTTTGACACCTGAAGAGTATTTCTCGTCCAGCGATCTGCAAGGGCGTGATATCGGACGCCCTCGTAAAGTGAACACAAAAGTACAAAAATTTAAAGCTAATTTATGGCTCAGTGAGGAATTTCCGATAAAGCTGCAGGAACAGGTTCTTCCAATATTAGATTTAATGTCAACAATGGCCAGTCCACATGTATCCAAATTAAAAGACTTTATAACAATGCAGCTGCCATCTGGTTTCCCAGTAAAAATTGAAATTCCCCTATTCCATGTATTAAATGCGTGCGTCACATTTGGCAATGTATTCGCCATGGACACACCAGTACCAAATGTAACCCATTTGGAAGAAGATTCACGTACCACATGCGTTATCGATGATCGATGTTTTGATGTGCCTTCAACATATACCCGTCGCGGTTCCATTTATCGTCGTCAATTAACGTTCGAGGATGAAGATGATTTAGTACAGTTTGCGATCCAACAGAGTCTGCTCGATGCGGGTAGCGAAAATGATGAAGTTGATATATGGGAAGCGCTAAAAGTACAACGTCCATTAACGCCAAATGCTTTAAGTGATGAAGAAGCTCAGCTACAAAGGTAAATATGTTTTATGAAATACAATTTAATTCTATTATGGTTAAAAAAAAATCATTTTTCTTATTTTACTTACATTCCATACACAAACAAACAAAATAATTTTATATCCTTCTCAACGAATAAATCCCGCTGCCCTAAATGTTGTTGTTTTTTATGTATCGTAGAAATCCAACTAGAAATAGTGAACGTGCCAATAATAAGAAAACTAATAATTCTAAATATAATTTATTGTCTATTAGTCCGATAAAAAATTTATTTAAATGATGAAAATGCTTTTATCTACCTTTTGACCTTACTTATATTAGTATCTACATAACATATTATTATAATTAATTAGGAATTAAGTAACCTTGTGGGCCTTATTTTAAGTAAATAAAATTGATACATTCCATAGTGGCGTAGTAAATCTGATTGTGATACAAAAATCATTTGACTTTAAAATTTGTGCTGTTAATTTTAGCAATTAAACTTTGATATTAACAAAAAACTCTGTCCAAATTTTGATGTTAGCTTTTTGGCATTTTTTTGTAGGCTAATTCGTTAATGGTTGTAATTAATTTAAACAATAATATGTATTTAAATTAGTTAACTAAGATTTAAGGAATCATACGTATTTAGTTTTAATATGGAAACGGTCAATTAATTAAAATTATGTGCTGGTGAACAGCTGCATGTACATGGAAGTGATTCAAGAACGATTCCATTTTATATTTTTTTTTTTTTTTTGGTAAGTTAATATTTCGATTAGAATTTGAAGTTGGTTGTTTTCTAACGTAATCTTCATTTTGTGCTCGTGCTTCCTTGCGTAAAATTTTTCAAAGGCTTTAAAACACCCCTTTGCATTTCGTATCCCTTTATACTCAATTGATTGAGAAACATTTTATTTTCTAGAATTTCGGAATCTTGATAAAGCTTTAATTAACAAAATCTTTTACTACAACAGATTCTTGATTACCTTAGTTAAATAAAAGGTATTGACCAGAAACCAACAATTTAATCACATCGGTTACAACACTAATGATTAAATGTTAATATTTTACAGATAAAAAACTACTTAGTTCCGAATTCAAAATGAAATTTCTGAGCATTTTCTTGAGCATTCTTGGTTTGGGGTTTAATACTAGAATCACCAATCCGTCATTTTGATGGTTCGGTAGTTCTAGAATCTACAATTCTAAATTAAATCTACTAAATCGCACGTCAAAACGAGTTTAGCTAAATCGGATTTATTAAACCGCAGCCTGTCTAGGGTATTACCATTTTATTATTTGGACGGTGCTTAGCGTTAAAAACATCATTTTTGGCATTCTTATCTTATGTTAACGTAAACAAATTATGACCAAATTGTGAAAGGTTCTGATTCTTTTTTACTCAAGAAAGGGTAAACAAAGTAATGCTTTTATACGTAAGCTCTTTTATAGTTGTGTATTGCATCAAATTGTTTGAATCCATAGGTTTCTTTACTAAATTCACCAAAATTTGTATTTTATCTACCTAATTTAAAACTATCTCATTACATCACATTTTAATTAACCAAACTCGACTAATTATAGATATAGCGATCTCAGGCCTTACTTACAACACTAAATTTTACTTTCCGTATCAAATAAAATTATTCTTTTCCTCTTAAAATTTAAAGGCAATCCATTTTATCATTTGAGTTTGCTTAAAATACGTTTTCGTCATAAAATATATGCTGCTCTCACTAGCTTTATAATAATGCCCCCTTGACATTGATCTAAAACAGTGTATGGTTTACCTTTTTTGTTACATTTTTAATGTACGCTTCATTGGTGAATGCTCAAAAATTCCATTAAACAATCAAACCAAACTGGATAATTCCAAATTTAGAAGCTAAATTTAATTTGCCAAAATTTTTAATTACAAGGTGAAACCAAAACTTTTCTTCATCAAACCAAAAAATATTTTGTTTATATCGTATTGTCGACTTATATCTTGGCTGCTTCATGATCTCTCGCCAGAAGTTACTAATAAATACTAAACTCTCTCATTAATTCATAAAGCTTATAAATTAACACAAACTACTTCGCTTGGTTTTTAATATCTACAGTAATTAACATTTTATTTTGTTTTTAATTTATTTATTTGATTTTTTTTTTTTTTATAAATTTGAAATAAACTTAGAACTTAGCAATTCCCAATTTTTTCTGTTTTCCTTCATATTTTCATTTCCAGAGCATTACACGAATCTTTATTGGGTAACAGTAACAATCATCAACTGCCGCTGTATCCAATGCTAATGCCACGCTGTAATACACCAAACCAAGGTTTTGAAACGGTCGAAGATGATGAGCTGGACGCAGATTTAGAAATGGCGTTGCGTATAAGCGAACAAGAACAACGGCATCTTCAGACAGAATTAGAAGCGGAAGAAAAATTATTAGCAGAAATATTGAAACTAAGTTTAGAAGAAAAATAAAATAAATGAACTAACTACCTATTAATTATAAATATACATTATACATACACACACTGTATTTATTATTCATAATAATATTATTAAATGTCGAATAAAATTAAAATAAAATAATTTTTTTTTTTTTAAATGGAAATACTTGAATTAAAAATAAAAATTACTTTTAATTATTATAAATAATTAATTTAATATTTAATAATACAAATAAAAAAATAAACATGTTTTATACATTAAAAATAATAAAATAGTAACAAATAAACATTTTTTTAAAAAAACAACATATGCCTATAACAAATACATACCTCTTAAATTGGCTAAATTTAACTGTTTATTATGTTTTAGTTAAATTTTATTTAATAATAATTATTTAGGCATTTTGGAAAGAAATTGAAATGTTTTTTTATATTTTTTATTGTAAAACATAACAAAAATATTATGTATGTATGTTTAAATTTTTGTGATAATTTAAATTTTGTTATTATTATTATTATTTTTGTTTAAAGAATTACTTATACATAAAAGAAATAATTGAATTATTTTATAACTACCATATTATTTGTATATTTACGGTAAAAAAAAAAATAAAATGGTTACCATTACCAGGCAATTTTCAGTATTTTTTATTGTAATTACCTAATTTTAATTATTGAACTTTGGACTTTAAAAAATATCATGATTTTTGTTTTGCGCGTTCTATAAATGGAATAAAGTTAATTTACTTTGTTGAAAATCAATGAAATATTAGTACCTAACTTTATTTGTAACTTTATTTTTTTTTTCTGCGTTGTGTTCATCGTTATATGAACAGTTATTGTTATTGGCATAATTCATAGGCTAAATAATACTTCAATATGTAGGTTATGGGCCCAGTTCCCCAATAATAATACCTACCGAATTTGTAACTAGTGAGTGATTATAATCGCTACAATTGAAACCAAATACAGCGTTGAAAGATTGACTATGTAAAATGTTAATGATCAAAGAAGGTAATACATGGTGTTGCATTGCTGAAAATCCTCCTAAGCCGCCGGACTCGAAAGTAGATGAATGGATCAGGAAAGATTCACAAGGTTTAGCAACAATTGCGCTAAATGTGAATAATGATCAATTGGTTCATATTCGTAATGCTACTGCGGCGAAGTGTGTATGGATAGCGTTGCAAGAATACCACGAGAAGAGCACAGCAAAAATAGTAAAGTTCGGTTGATGAAGTCAAAATTATGAGATTACGTTTAGAGAAGGGAGGCAACATGCATGGAAGTACATCTAAGCAGGATGGGTGTTGGGTGTGTCTAAATAGAGTAGTGGTTGACCATCTATAGCCATGTATCTCGTGGTCTATATTCCAACGCTGCAACTATATAGAAACCACCAAATATGTCTAGTATACCTCCAAGTGGTAACACACGGGCAGCGATGTGAATACGACGGCTAAATACTAGATGCGAGTGCAGTACACTATAAATGAGCGGCACAAATATAGAAACTAATACCCGTGGTAATATAGAAACTAATACAGGTGGTACACCTGTTACTCAGGTAAATCCACCCTCTTCGGAGGTCGGTCTCATGGATTCTGGGGGAGACTAGCCATTGCTATACTACAATTATTTTAACCAATCCCAAGATATGTTGGTAAATAAACAAGCTCAACTGAGCGAATCATACTTCACATCACTTCCAGAGGAGTAAAAAAGTATTTTATTCTCCGATAAGAGGCGGAACATTCGTTCTACAAACGAAGAAAAGCTTCACAATGAATTGTGTAATGCTAATAATGCATTTGTTGAAGCCAACAATTTTAACAAGCAACTGAATGATACAATTGCATGAATGCAGGAGCGTCTTAAGCCAAAGGAGACAACCTATCCTACTCCTAGCCAGACTACAACTGTAAAAGAGTACCATACTGATGAAGAAGAACTAGCTCGAGAAACTGAGTGGATAAGAGTTAGAGGTCAGAGAAAAAAAAGGAAACGGAATAATACGCCCTCCCACCTCAATTAAAGGATGATGTTCCAAATATTATCCAGAAGATGGTGAAACTCAGAAAAATGACAAAAATGCTAAACGAAGAAAAACATGTTTGGCACACGTTTGAAGACAAACAAACCAGACCAATAAGGGTACACTCTACGTGTAAACCAGAAAAAATAATTGATGACCTGAAAGCAAAAGAATTTAAGGCTACTGAAACTAAAGCATCAATTAAGCTAAACCGGAGAGACAAAGTAAGTCGAAAAAATGTATCAAATTAAGTACTTCGTGGGGTGCAAAGTGGTTATTCAGTCTCTAATACCCTTGACAGACTAGGGATTAGCTAAGCGCGATTAGTGATTTTTTCGAGATTAGCTGTAGCGTGTCAAGTTGAAGATTAGCTAATCTCGTTTTATTTGAGGATTAGTCACTAATCGAGATTAGTGCACTAATCCTTGAAAATTTTCGAGCTTATCTCGTTGTATTGGGTTTAGTGATGGTACAAGTGGCACTACAATGTGAAATAATTATTTAAACATTGCTGAAAATGCAAGTGGCGTGAATTTACGATAGAAGTTATAAAATCAATGACATCTTAAAAAATTTGTGCTGAATAAATTTTGAGGAAATAGAAAATCTTGTGTGTTTTAATCTATAAATCTTAGAAATATTGAATTAAAAAATGAGTCCAGCTGATTTACCAGCTATATTTCAGCGAATCACCATAATAATATTTTATTTCTCTCCAAGAAAGTAATCCCTAGTGTGTCAACTCATATGGATTTGTGGTGGATTAGCTAATCTTATTTCACTAATCGCGCTTAGCTAATCCCTAGTCTGTCAATGGTATAAGACGATCTAAGCTTATACCGCAATGTAAACAATGTCAAGCCTATGGACATACACAAAAATGTTGCAGCAGGGAACCCAGGTGCGTCAAATGTTTAGGTAAACATCATACCAAAATATGTATAAAAGATAAAAATGCTCAGCCTAAATGCGTTCACTGTGGAGAAAACCATCCGGCTAACTACATACAGGGGATGCAGCGTTGCTATTGAACTGCAAAACATCAAAAAGGAATGTGATTGCTAAAAATCCAAGATTATTCAGGCAGCAAGCAGTTAAGATGAACCAACCCGAAGTAAATCGTAGAGTGTTGGGAACTACTCATGGATAATAGGGTAAAATGACTTATACTTAAGTAACGGAAATCCAGGAAAAACTTGTCAAAATGACGATATAAGTCAAACACTTAAATTAATTTTAAGCAGACTCAATTGTCAATACCTTTGATGAGCGATTACAGAAACTAGAGTACAGCACTAAGGGAGCCATCCCTAAACAGAAAAATGGCCGATGATCTTAGAATCTTATGTTGGAATGCCAATGGACTTATGCAACATCAACAAGAATTGCAGGTGGTCCTGCAAATCACGTGCCTCATCACGGAAACACTTCACTAGACAAATTTAAATCATTAAATTTAAAAATTATCATATATCATACCATTCATCCGGAAAACACTGGTAAAGGAGGTAGTCCTGTTATAATCAGAAATAGTATTCATCACTGTTTTTCATGTCAAATCCAAAAATAGTTCTATTTGTATTGCTGGTGTTTACTGCCCACCGAAGCACTCATTGAAAGAAAAAGATTATCTCGAGTTTCTCAGAAAATTAGGAAAACGGTTTGTACTTGGAGGAGACTTTAATGCAAAAAATGTCTACTGGGCCTCCAGATTAACAACAACTAAGGGTAAAGAACTCCTTAAAACCTATTAGAAAATTCAGTTGTAAAGCCCTCTCATCTGGAAAACCAACTACTGGCCGACTGATCCAAATAAAGTACCAGATCTGATTGATTTCTTCATAATAAAGAACATATCTTTAAATTATGTACAAGTAGATGAAAGCCACAACTTAAACTCTGATCATTCACCGATACTTTTAACGTTAAGTGAAAAATTATTCAGGAAGAAAGAAACCCATTTCTAGTAAAAAATCACACTAATTGAGAATGCTTTAGACTATCGCTAGAAGAAAAAGTTAATTTAATCGTTGCATTAAAGGCCGAGGAGCAATTAGACAAAGAAGTTTACAAATTTGTAAACGATATATGTACAGCAATCAGCTTGGGGAAATACGCCTGAAATTAAAAAGAAAATCAAGGGAAATAACTACCCTATGGAAATTAGGGAACTCCTAGCAGAAAAAGAAGAGCGAGAAGAGTATGGCAACAAACAAGGACCCCCCCAAAATAAAACTAATTTGAACAATCTCACTCAACAATTAAGAAGAGAGATCAAAGCACAATCAATCAGCAACTATATAAGAAAATTAACTAATGATAGCAGTACTGATTATTCTCTTTGGAAAGCAACCAAAAGAATTAAAAGACCAATAATGCAGAAACCTCCAATAAGAGTAGCAGGCGAGAAATGGGCTAGGAATAATGAAGACAAAGCTCTAGAATTTGCTGAACACCTGGAAAAAATATTCCAACCACATCAAGACTAAACGTTAGAAGCCCTACTGTATACTTATGATCTTCCTGCATTAGAAAACAATATAGTGGCGACTTTTGCAGATGACACGGCGATCTTAGCTGTTGGCACAAGCAACGAAGAGTCAACACAAAAGTTAAAAATCTATTCGGGAGACATATCGCGCTTGTAAAGGAAATTTATCACAAAATACGAAACAATCTCACGACACATACGTGACTGCGGGGAAAATTTTCAATCAGCTATACAGACGAAAGAAAAGAGAATATGCACGAACGACAGGCATTCAACATTCAAAATTGTACACTGAAAGATTCTCTGAGAGAAAAATAATTAATAAACGGTTTATAACGGTTTCAAAAATTTGACACTATCGGTTTCGATATTATCGTAGCCAACCATAAGATGCTAAATTGTTCTCTATGCCGAGGCGCTTTCATCGCCGGCAACAACCTCTGCGCATTTATACGGATATTTAACAAAATCCTTAAAAACCTAAAAACTGAAACGGCCATAAATCACTGGCACACAAGATCACTGTAGATTGTACTTCAAGTACAAAATAAAGACGAAACTGACTGTGAATTGCATTTAAAATACAAAATAGTACGCTTTGGTATCGACTGTAGCTTTCTTATCTTACTAATACCAAGCAGTTTCCTGTTTCTTCACCAAATTCAACAACCAATGCGTTTTTCAGATTTTTTAATTACTTTATCGATGTTTCGTGCCCGCCCATTGATCTCGCGCCGCTATTTCTGCATCACTGCCTTTGCTTTCTTCTCGATATGAAAATGTATCTTCCTCTCCTGAAGTAATTACATAACAGAAAATAGTCGCTATTAATTTTTTTCTACAACACCTCAAATTTTGTATTTTAAATATTCTGGGCGCGCCACTGCTTTCAAATTTTCAATTATTTTAAAATACGTTTTCGTTTTTAGTAATAAAATCCATGTTTATATTTAAGCATTTGTCAAATAAACTAATAATTAAATAGAAGAAATATGATCTGTTTATCGACGTACTGTAATGTTGTTTGTTTTTTCTGAATCTATATTGGTTTAATCATAGATTACACAGAAGCGACATAACGGAGTTTTTACTGTGGAAACATTTCGAGTCATTTTTGTGACCTTGATTTGAGGAAGATTATTTATCAGGGGTAAATTGTCGTCCAGTGAGTGATAAATCGAAATCAACTTGTGCTGTAACATTATGTTAATATTAAACATAAACATAATTTTACAAGTTGATTTTGGTTGATTTTGATGTGGTTTAATCGTAAACAAAAATTCACGTTCCTGTCACAATGCTACCTTGGTAGAAGTGGGAGTATAGGACTAGGATGTAGTCATGCTACGTTTGGAAGGCAATTAGCATTCTAACGCATCAAGCAAAGAAGCGAAATTCTGTTAACAGCGTAAATTTAAATAGGGATTTGATAAAATTGGGATTATAAATGGTTAGTACGAGTTTATGGATTGTATATGGAAGCCATAATGGTGGGATGTTCTGCCTCCTTTTTTTCAAGGATTATATTTCAAATTATCCAAAATGTTTGTAGCCCTTCCAAATAGCAATGTTTTTTTTTTCTCATTAGGTAGTTTCTAGCTTCAATTTGTGTATTTTGATTGGAAAAATATAAACAAATTATTAGGGGTATAAATAGTTTTGTGGATCGGGAGGCACCGGGTTCGAATCCCTAAAGGGGCGAGTTGTAAAAGTGATTTTTCATCATCTGATTACGATCGGCGATAACGATGAACACATCTATGACCTCCTGTTGAGAGTGCGGAATCCATGGGCCGACCCACGTGGTATATAGTGCCTTGAGCCCTAGAAAAGATTGCAATGATAAACACAAACAAACAAAATAATCCAAGTTTTGAGGGTTTTTTTATAACTTCGAAGCATTATTCAGAGAAATTGGTACAATGTACTTTATTCGAAGTAGGTGTTGTCTATCGTTAGCTACGAATTTTTCCCATCTTTCAGGCAGCATACGGATTCCGCGTCGGAAAAATTCCTCGTTGCTTGTGGCGATCCAAGAATCGACCCAATTTGGCTTCTTCGTAAGCAATGAAGAGCTGCTCGGCCAGGCCAGGAGTCATCGACCGAAGGTAGTCGGACGGAGCAATGTCTGGTAAATAGATTTCAAATTTCCGAAGGAATATAAAATGAATAAATTTAAGGTAGCTATTAATCTTTACTTGCAGGATCGCGCATTGGGTGCAGAAGCTCTGACAGTTACAAGGAGCTAGGACCGTTAATAAGTCCACTCTGCACGCAATTAAAAACTGATTAAAAAAAAAAAAAAAAAATACTTTCGTCGTTACGCTGGAGTAGCTCATAATAGATCACTCCGAACTAATCCCACCAGATGCACAGAATTAGCTGTTTGCCATGAGTATTAGTTGATGCATGACCGTGCTTACCCCACGATTTTTTGCGCTTTGAGTTATGGTGTAGTGGATCCACTTTTCGTCCCTCGTCAAGATTCGATGCAAAACACTCTTCGATTTTGTCTTTGGGACAATTGTTTGTACGTTGAAAAAACTGCGCCCGACGTCTCTTGGCTTGAGTTCATACGGAACCCAATTTCTTTGTTTTTGCACCATACCCATGGCCTTGAGACGGTTTGCAATCTCTTGTTGAGTCACTCCCAAAGTTTCAGCAAGCTCCTCTTGAGATGGCGTGAATCTTGATCCTAACTCCTCCAACTCAGCGTCTTCAAACTTTACTGGCCTCCTTTCGCGTCCTTTATCACTGATGCCAAAATCGCCACTTTAAACACGCCGGGACCAGTGATCACATATTTTTATTGATGGATCATGTTCCTCATATGCTTCGCAATGGATGTACATCAGCTGCACTTTTCTTCAAATTACAACAAAAAAGCAACGCTTCCCGCAAATTGTGTTTTGTTGGCACAAAGGTTGACATGGTTAGAGCACAAAAAAATATGTTGCTTAGGCTCTTTTCCAATTACTGACTTATTTCAAATGACTTATCTGACGCCATCTTGAATAAGTCGGTAAAGTCATTCCAATTGATTTTGCTGACTTATTTTGACAGCTGATGATGACAAAAATTTGTGTCTGTGTTTATGTCTTTAATTTAAAATATTACTTTTATCTACTTATATCAGGGGTTGAAATATTGCTCCATTACATCGCGTATTTTACTGCTTTCTTTTCATTTTAAAATTTACGTATGAAAGACAAGACAAAATATTATGAATGACAGAATTTTTATGTTTACATGTAACAGAACTGTATACTTTATATGAAACCAAATAAGTTTTTTATGAAAGAAAGAGATAGAAAATAAGTCACCTCATCAGCAGACTTATTTAAATAAGTCGGTGAAAACAAATAAATCGGTAATTGGAAAAGGGCCTTAGTGCTTACACTTTAGCGAAATGACACGTACTGATTTTTAGAGGGGAATGATGACGCTTTAACATGAATATAGTTTCAAGATGGTCCGATGCGGTTTAAGTTTAATACTAGTTACACCATTTTCGTAAATCCCTAAAAATTTATTTGTAGCTCTAGACATTTAAATGAAATTATGTCGGTATACAAGATATATGGCGTCACTTTGTTGTAAAAGTGACATCGTTTTGCTGTAAGATGTTCAATTCAGACCACAAAAATTGTCGGGCTTACATAAGACTTTTTTAGGTCATAGATAAGACCAGTGACAGCTAAGACTGCATGTAGAATACGAAATGAGACAAAAGCCTTAACCAACAAAATAATCTTGCTTTCAGCAATCAGACGGTTTTTTAGTCAGTGACTGTTCGTAAGAATCGGGGAGTTAGTTTGTATTATTCGAAGTATCCATTGTTATGGATGACTGAAGCACTGAGTAAATAATTATATCTGCCAATTCCCACGTTGCTCACGTAATGTTTTAATCTGAACAAACGACACAAATCTTCAGAAAATAAGTTTTGAACATTGTGAAAGTGCTTTGAATTGAACGGAGTACCATAATTTAAACTCTTAAAGATTTTCAACAGTATACAGTAAAGATTTTCGAACATTTCAATGCCTACATTGTAAAGCGATTTTTCAAATTCTTCAAAATAACCGTTTGTTTCGGCTACTGCTGCAGCCATTTTTAAATTTTGGAAACAAAATGTAGTCACTAGGTGCCAACTCTTGAGAATACGGTGGATAGGGAAACAATTTAAAGTTTAATTGGTGCAATTTTGCTACCACTATTGTTGACTTATGGGCAGGTGGATTGTCTTGAATAAAGATAATTTTTTCCCTCGCTAAATGAGTTCGTTTTTCTTTGATTGCAAGTTTGATTGGATCATTCAATTTGTCCAATAATGCACTATAATACTCGCCATCGCCATTGATAGTTTTTCCTTTTTCAAGTTATTCGATGAGCAATATTCCAAGGGTGTCTGAAAAAATAGGGGTATAATGATGAATCCATGTTTCATCAAGTGTTATTAATCGATGCAAAAGTCCGCTTTATTACGTTTTAACATATCCAAACATTGATGTGAAATGGTTACTCGAGCGAACCCATCCTGCTTTAAGCTTTTTCATAAGTGCCCATGAAAAATATTTTCTAAATGTGAAATATTTACGATGTCAACAATCTCATTCAACTTCACTTTACGATCACTCAATACAATATCGTGTATTTTTCCAATCATTTCTAGTATTGTAATCTCTTTTGGCTTTCCGACACCTTCACCATCAAAAACACATGTGCAACCGAAAACAGACAGTTTCATGGGACGGTGAAGACTCGCTCTTACCTCTTATAAATAAAGATAACGGATTACAAATAAAGAAAACGGATTGCACCACGAATTTGGAATTTATCCATTCTTCATAAAACGCAGAATACAATTTTGTTGCTTGTGAAATGCGAACTAAATAATAGATCAACTTGAAGTTGAAACTGTAAATGGCGGCTAATAAAACATTCTATTTTCGGAATTTAATAATGATAGCTTATTACAGCGCCATCCATATATGTATGTATGTGTCAATTCAAAAATTTTTTTTGCCCATATAGTATAATGTGGTAATTACAGGAGCTACCTAAGTAGTGATTATGTGGCCTGTTGGTATATGGAATGTATATTGTCATGACCAATTGTGATATTGAGGAAGAGGTGTCCAAATTTAGAAAAACCCGTGACATCAGTTAAGGTCTGGCCCTTCTCAATATAACGGAAAATTATTGTAAAATGTACCTAAGTGGTTTGATGACGAAAAAATGTCGTTATTTAATTCGTATAGTAGAATTTTAACGACTTAAGCTCGCTGCACGAGAAGGATTATTTTTATCCAAGGATTTTTTTTTCAATAGAGTTCAAATTTCCTTGTGAATTAATTTTTTTATTTAATTTCATATACGAAAAGACGAAATTGTTTCGCTAACATACGAGAGAAATATCATAAATAAGCAAATATTTCAATAATGGGCAAAAATTATTGTTCTAAACGATTTTTTTGTGTTGTTATGTTGGCTATCTGCAAGATTATTTGCCCAATGTTGAATAAATTTCAACGCGAGAAGAAATCTTGAAGGGGAAATTTATATTTTTTTTATCAAAGCAGTGATTTCATTGGGTGAAATTGTTGGGATAAAATTAATCCCAGAAATAATCTCGCCCGTGCAGTCGGCTTTATGAGTAGATAATACTTTTGGCGCATAATAATGACACATCGAAGAGTAATTTTAGTTTTAGTTCTAAAGATCATCTAATTTTGCACCAAATATTGAAAACAAAATTGAATTTTACCACGTGTAGAGTATTCCAAAGTTAGCTCATTTTTGAAGCAAACATTTTAATTCTAAGTAAAGGTAAAAAACTCAAAAATTTCAAAGAAGGAATACCAATTCTTACGGCCAAGTAGAGGAAGGTGCTAAAGCATTTGGGTACAAATAAAGTTTTTCAGAAATAAAAAAAAATATTTACGGTCCAATTCTCGAACCGAATGTTTATACATTTTAAATTAACATTTTCAATTTTGATAAGATTGTTTTAATCCTATCAGTTCAGTACTAAATAGAATGCTAAATAAAGTTTATTTCATACAGTGGGTTCACAAATCAAAGTTCGTCCATCAAAATTTTTCCATTTACACACCACTCTATATATGGTCCACTAGTGCACAACTAATAATTTTGTTGACGAAAAATACATAATAAACTAAATAAAAACTGAGAATAGTGTTTTTCCTAAGAATTGTTTTCTTTATGCGTTATGCGCTTATGTAACGACACATAGAATTACCCTTAGAAGAAAAGAAATGAAAGGATCGGGAGTTTGTTATTCAAAAATAGAATTCTTGAACTGAGTTTGAACTGCTGTAAAATATATGCCAAAGGGAAAGCTACATCGCCCAGCCTATTTCACAAACGGTTCTCCAATATTGAAAAGAAGAAAACATATGATTGAAACTTGTTTGGATTAAATGTAAGCCTGATTGCCTCACTCCATTTGAGAATCGCAATGAATCATGCTCAATCCGAGCTTTCACAACTACTCTCTCGATATCGAACGCCTTTATATGAGCTTCATCAGATTGGTGAATGCACTGCTCCATTGCTCTCACCAGTCGATTGGCCCCGGACTAATAATCCATTACTTTCTAAATTTCTAAGTTTTGCTGCTTTACTTTTTTTGTCATTATATGTCGTTGCATTTGCAAGCATACCATTTTGCGAGCATACCAGTGTAACAACATTTTTATTAAACATATCAAATTGTATTTTTGTTGTGTTTTACTTGAACCACTGATAACTTCCAAAAGGTTATGGGCCCAGTTGCTTTTTTGAGTAAAAAAATTGAGAAGTGAATTTAAAGGACTTCTCTATATCGAAGTGGTGTGTGTGTATGTGTGTGTGCATCGAGCAACCGATATCATACCTGCATTGGATATCGACACACGTATCGAACATTCTATCATTGCGAAGTCAGTTGAAAAAAATCGTGTCGTCGTACCGTGGAATTTCACTGTAGGAAAATGGATTTGTTGCACGATAAATCGGGCAGCGGCGGTTTTACCATTCACCACAAATTGAATGGCTCAAACTATAAACTGCAGAGGTTCCAGATTGATGCCGTGATGAAGTCCAGAGCTCTTATGGACATCATGGCCGACAATGTGCCCCCTGCAAATGCGACCAACGAAGAAAAAAATCAATACGACAAAACAGCAAAGTAAATTGCAGATAAATTGGCCAGCATTCACAACAAATCGTCCGAAAGTAAGAAGGGTGATAGCGATCCTGCATTTTGTGCGGATCACGAGAGTGGAACAGCAAAAGACTACATGAACGTTTGGATTGCTAATTCGGGTGCCACAGAACATATGTCTTCTCGCATCGAATGGTTCGTTGATTACAAGAGGTACGATGTCCAGCGGTTTTTCCAAATCGCAAACGGCCTTCGTCTACCGATTCGTGGCACGTGCACAATTCTAATCGCAGCCAAGGTCAACGGTATGTGGGAAAAGAGACACCTAAAGAACGTACAGCATGTTCCTGAGATGAAGCAGAATTTATTCTCGACGGCGTCGGCCATACCGAAGGGTTTTGAGATAATGATAACCCATGATGGCTGCAAACTGATGGATGCTGTTGGAATCGTGTATGCTGTTGGCGTGAGAAATGGCAGCAAACAATTGAGAATGGTGTTTCGACAGAGAATCGATGAGCGTGCAAATTCTGCGACTGTCTAGCTTGAGCAATTGCATCATCGATTGGGACATCTGAATATGAACGCGATAGAGCGTATGTGCAACCAGAATATGATTGAAGGCATAAAATTGTCGGACGAAGCGAAATTTTTTTGTGAGGACTGACATGAGGGAAAAATGAATCATGCTTCGCACAAACTAACGCAAGAACGAGTGGCTACAAAGGGCGAATATTTGCATGCCGATCTCTGTGGGCCAATGGAGGAATTGGGCATAAGCGAAATGCGATATTTTCTTCTAATCAAGGACGAAGCAATGAGTTTCAAGTATGTGTATCTATACTGGCCAGCAAATCTGAGGTGTGCGAAAAAATCAAAGATGTGTTGTCATTGGTTCGCAGTTCGACAAGCAAAAAGCATATTCGTTTCGACAACGGCACTGAATTTGTCAACAAAGATTGTATGCGAGTGCTGTCGAATGCTGGAGTGACAGTTGTGCGAATCGCATCGTACATGCCTGAGCAAACTGGGCGTGTGGAGCGTGAGATGCGTACCGTTGTGGAATGCGCCCGTAGGGTGTTGCTTTCCAGCGGTTTGCAGAAGCGTTTATGGCCAGAAGCAGTACGAACAGCACTGTTCATCTTGAAGAGATGAACAGATGTGAATCAGAAATCATCGGCCGAGCAACGAACGAAAGAAAAGCCGCCAGTCATGGAACAGTATCTGCAGTGTATCGGCACATCTGGCAATGGACATATTACACCGTCCATGCCTGCTAATGAATTCCTCGATACAAACGATATCACGTTGACAGCAGATGACAATGAGTCATCAACTTGCGTAAAAAAGTTAACGAATCAGATCGATTGATAGTGAGCGGATATTCAGCTGTCGTGTTGGAGCCAAACACGTATGAAGAAGCGTTAAATTCCGAAGAAGCTGCTAAATGGCCAGATGCGATGAAGGATGAGCTGCAATCTCTGAAGAAGAATTCGACATGGGAGCTGGTGAAACATCCGATGAACCGCAACGTCATCGGATGCCGATGGGTTTATAAATTGAAGCCAAATCCATCTGGTCCAATTTTAAAGGCTCGCCTTATTGCAAAAGGTTTTTCCCAACGAGAAGGAGTTAATTATGGTGAAACCTTTTCAACAGTGGTTCGATACGATTCCATTCGGACCATCCTATCGATCGCCGCAGCAGAAGATCTGGAGATGATGCAGTTCAACGTGAAGACTGCGTTTTTGAATGGTGACCTGAACGAAGAGATTTTCATGGAGGCACCGAAAGGACTGGACATGGAGAAAGAAAACATGGTTTGCCGGCTCCAGAAAAGTTTGTATGGGTTGAAGCAAGCATCCAGAGTGTGGAACAAGAAATTCACAAAATTCCTCAGTGATTTCAACATAGTGCACTCGAAGGCAGATCCATGTGTGTTCAGCAGCCATATTAACGGTGTGAGAGTCGTGTTATTATTGTACGTGGACGACGGATTGATTCTGTTGAAATACAGAAACACGATTGAGACAGTGATGAATTATCTGTCAGATAATTTCGAGATGAAACGAGGCAGCGTTGGTCATTACGTCGGCATGGAGGTACATCAAAACAGAGAGAAGAAGACGATTTTCATCAATCAGAATGCATACATCAAGAAAATCGTCGAAAAGTTTAACATGCAGGATTCGAATCGAAGCACATTTCGACTCCAGCCATATGACAGCAATGTCATATTGACCAAATTGTGCGAAGAGGGCAGCATCGACCACCCGTATCGGCAAGCGATTGGATCGCATATGTTTGCCGCTATTGTGACCAGACCAAATATTTCATATGCAGTGGGAGAAGTAAGCAAATATTTGGACAATCCAAAACAACACCATGTTTCGGCTGTCAAGCGTATTCTTCGATATTTGAATAAAACGGCCGGAAGAGGAATCGATTCTGGATCGTCGACAACATTGAGAGGATGATATGCACGCGATATTATGATTATGCACGCGATATTGACACGCGAAAGTCAACCACCGCCTATGCATTTGTTGTGGGCGAGCGCATTGTCACATGGAAGAGTCGTCAGCAGAAGACAGTGGCCCTTTCCACTACCGAAGCAGAATTCATGGCAGCATGTGAGGGCGCGAAGGAAGTGGTGTGGTTACACCAGTTACTACGTGATGTGGGCTGCGTTCAAGAGAGCCCACCAACACTCTACGTCGACAATCAGAGTGCAATTTGGTTGATCAAGAATTCCGAATTGCACCAGTGGATCAAACACATCGATGTTCGCCTGCATTTTATCCGGTAGCTGTATGAATCATTGGTAATTCTCATCGTGTACGTATGCAGTGAGGACCAGTTGGGAGACGTGTTTATGAAGCAATTAGCAATTCAGAAGTTTACCAAGAATATCGAGATGTTGAAAATGTAAGACCTGAAATAATTAGTGGGAGTGTTGGATTTGAATTATTCCAATGTTTTGCTGCTTTGCTTTTTTTGTCATTTTGTCGTTGCATTTTTTTCTACGTTTTAAGTTAGTCGAGAGCATACCATTGCTAGTGAACCAACATTTTTATTAAACATATCAAATTGTATTTTTGTTGTGTTTTACTTGAACCACTGATAACTTCCAAAACTTCCCTTCCTCTGCATTTGCTATTTTCCAGATAATAGAGAAGATACCAAGAGGCATAGGTCAGTGGGTAATACTAACAGGAGTATGACCAGTTTATTTGTTAGCATTAATATTTGCAAGCATTTTAATAACCATTCTAGACCTCCACTTTACGTACGGGTAAGACACATTATGAGCTAGCATGCGAGACAATAGAAAGTGTGTTAGCGAATAATTAGAGAGGTTAGAATTTGTGGCAAATTTTATGGCTAGAAAATTGGTTTTTTCTTGTTGTTAAAATATTATTCCACCTTTAAACGCCGGTATACTAGATTTTCTGGGAGGCCATTTCTGAATACGGTACGAATACGAAAGTATACGATTCAATCAGACTCGCCCATTTCTTATTTAAATCCAATACGATTCTTTTACATTCGAATTCGTATCGTATTCAGAAACAGTCTCCTTCTATCCAGAAAATCTTAAGAGCGAACGTTCAATAAGCTCGGGCGCCTTTCGTCAAACCAAAATATGCCAAATTTCACCTTCAATCTTTCTGGCAACAGTTCTCAACCTAAAAGATTGCTTTAGAAACTATTGCCACGGCTCGATTTCTAGCCTCTAAATAAAGCTGCTCAGATTTCCTTCGTTGGGTCTTTCAAATATTTACGAAGAGCCGCTTCTTTTAAATGAAAGCGGTCGCCATTTTGGTTGTGTCATGGATTGCGTGACTTTTGTAACATCAGAAGATAGACGGAATCAACTGTTCTATTTCTGTGAGAATAACAATAGAAATTAGGACTGCTGCAACGTCAATTTGACCGAAGACAGTTCGTTCATAGCCAGGCAGCCAGCCTTCCGTTAGGAATCAACCGATGGATTAAGGAATAGCGGAGTTCAAAATTTCGGTCTCTGTGAGAAGTAGAACAGCGGTGACTTAGTGAGAGTTATGATTGTCGACGTAAGCCACATTTTTGCGAAGTCCGTGAATTTTGCAGAACAGAGACGAAAAAGCCCTCACCAAGGCAATGAACAATAGAAAATCAAAATTCTACCTTATACAAGCTGAGGAACCAGGGGGACTACATATTTGTGAATTCGATTCGAACGTATCCGAGTCTTCGATGTATTGGAATCTTATTTGAATCAGATTCGTTCGTTTCTTCAGTTTGAGTTTTACGCGCAGACGTTAAATATTTTCACAAAGTTGGAATTTATTTTAAGATTATTTTTTTGGATTCTCTTCAATAAGCTTAAATTTTGTTTTTATTGGATTTTAATTTTGGATTGTGATGCACAACCTTGTGGAAGACCGATTAGGTTTACTTCTTCTTGGTTTACCATATTGAAAGTTTGTTTGTTATTCTGATATTTTGGTTTTTATTTAAGATTATGATGACAGAAGTTTCGGGAAGGGTTTAGAAATTGTTGTTTGACCTTGAGAGAATTAGATAAACAGAATTTTTATTTGGAAAAAGCAAGACTGATAATTTACATTGGTTTGCCACCGCATTTCTTTAAACTAATACTTTGTTGATCCATAATTTTAACGTGCAACAGCGAAACAATTCTTTCATCAAGAAATACTACTCGCCACCGAATCATTTTTATCATATTATAGACATGATAAACATAAAACCTTGAGATCCAAAATTGTTTGTTTCACAAAGGCAAGGACATCGAATATTTAACGTAAATCGCTCGGCAATAACAAATTGAATGACCCACTTTTGAACTACATACGTATCTATTAAAAAGAAAAGTAAATTTTTTGGTTGCCCAAACATTTTTGGTCTAAATAATCATAAAAACTTTTGAAGCAGACAAAAAACTCAAATTCATTCATTTTCTTCAACATTTTAATTAATTCATTAAAATTATATACAGCCTTAGTTTTACAAATAAAAAATATTCAAAGAATTTTCATAATCTTAATACAATACTTTAAAACCAAAACTTTTTTATTCAATTACATATTATTTATAACTTATTATTTATTGTTGATGTTGTGTGTTAGCACTTTTTGTTAGTTTTGAATTCAATTTAATTTATAAATAGATCTTCACTTTTTGCTTATTTGTTGGTAGTTCCTTAAACTAATGGATAACTAGCCGTTGTGGCAACACCACAATGGTTATCTTTGTTTCGTGCAATTTTAACGTAACCCTTATCTCCCCATGTTGTTCCCCAAGAGTTTTTGATAAGCCAGTAATCTTGGCCATCACCTTCAGTTCCGTAACCAACAGCGAGTACACCATGATCTAATTGCTGTGAATCACATTGTGGTTCGTAGTATACTCCGGATTGGTAAAATTGGAATGATTCATGTGAGGCATCTATGGCCACGGAACATGGACCGATTGTGGCTAGAGCTTCTTGTAATTTGTCTTCTTTACCTATTTATTGTAAAAGAAATAAATGAGATTTTATTGATTTACAAGATTTAAAATAATAATTACCTTCTGGAATATCAACAAATCCTTTATCGGTTGCTCCATTATTCTTTGGTGTGTAACGGCATGAATCATCTTTACCCTCATAAGGATAAGTAATTTCTGTATCAATTCCACCATTATCCTTTATATAACTGAATGCATTATCCATAAGGCCACCATCACAACCATTATTACCATAGCTGCCAGAACAATCGATTAAATTTTGTTCAGATAATGATACTAATGTGCCAGATTTACGGAAATGTTGCCCTTCTAAGGCTCCAGTGGCTGAGAATGACCAGCATGAACCGCAATGTCCTTGATCTTTAATTGCGGTGACGGCACCCTTTTTACGCCAATCGACTGATTTTGGTAGTTCAACATTTGCTGGACTAATAAAAGTAACACCTTCACCTTTCGAAGAGTGGAATGTTCCCTGGATTGAGTTACTGTTACGACTAAAACAAATAATCAAAATTTTAATAAAATTAGATAATATTGGAATAAATTAAGACATTAAACTTACTGTGATTGTGTCCTATTGTAACCATTTAGTGTGCTTACGAATTCATGGTGTAGCATATCAGTATATTTATTGACTCCTAATTTGTATGGAATTCGTCCGGTTTCATATAATTGGTTATGTTTGGCAATTTTATTTTTATTTTCTAAAAAAATTTTGAATCGAAATTGTTCATCGGTCTGACTTTCATATTGTTTTTCGTGTTCCAACTATGTATAATCACAAAAGAGATAAAAAAAAAATCGTAAGAAACATTATTTATATTAAAAAATTACAGATTTGAAATCTCTCCTCATGTCTACTATGTAATATGATTCATATTATTATGTATAAATACACAAGTAGCAAGATCGAATGTGAAGTAGAAAAAATGTTTAATTTCCGGTCCGCTAAGATAAACCATGCAGTATAAAATTTGGTTGCGTTTGTATAAAGCAATTGATCAGATAACAATGTTTGTAAATAAATATATTATGCTTAGTAAGAATTATATTATCTGGTTAGATTTATTATTTATATAAACTTTCTTGCAGATGTCGTCTTTAAAACGAAATATTACGTATTGACTTATCAATAAAGAACAATTTATATTGTTTCAACAAAGGAAGCAAACATTTAAATTGACTAATTTGTAAACTGTATAATGAGGTTACATGGTTAGACAATAGTAGCAGATTCTGTCGGTAAAAACCCTACTCCTGCTTATAATATACCAACATATTTTGTAAAACAGCTGCAGTGATACATCATTTAGCAAAAAAAATTATCTTGAACTTGTGTTTAAACGCTTCCCAGAATATAGCAATGATTAATCACAAACTTGTTTTTGTCTAATTAAGCTTTTTTTCGATTGAGAGATTTGCAATGTTGCTGACGTTGCATTTACTTGATGTGAACTACATATTTTTCTCTAACAACTGTTTTAACCATATAACCGAATTAAATTGTAAATTAGGTGATGCTAGAATTAACACCGGAAGTGATACTAGTTATATAAAATACAAGTGTACCAATAAAATATGTACTCAATAGATTCACTGTATAAAATCCAAAACATTGGACAACAAATTTTACTTGTTCTGCAACTTATACAGAGAGTTCTGACCAAATTTAATTAAGTATACTAATAAACTAATAATTAGAATACATACGTTGATTTGTTTGAAATTGTATCTTAATCTTTGTTTTAACGTTAAAAATGATTCGGAAGTCACTCTGATTTAGCACTGTCTGGGACTAATAAATATTTGTACCTTCATTAACTAATTAATTTACCTAATTTAATTTCAAGTTCATCTCAATAAATCTTGATTATTTTAGGAAATATTCGAATTTATGGGCTTACCAGAAACATTGAACAAATTTATATGGAGAAGACCACGTCACAAAGGTTACCATATTAACAACAATTATGTACAACACCAAGTCAGAAAAGTAAATGTTCAAGATGAATCTTCAACCAGCGGAATAGGATATTTTTCAACGAGCATATAATGAAGGCTGTTATTCATGAAGATGAAGTTCACCGACACGAGTCGATAGGCGAGTGTCGTAAATCATTTGAGTGAATAACAGCCATTGTATGCGAGTAGAATCTGATACTTTGTTCACGACCGATAAATAACATTGTATTTTATAATCAAATCCTTTAAATAATTATAAAATAATTTTCTTCGACATTTTGACTTCTAAATTAATTATAAAAAGAGAGCCAATCAATAATGAAATTTAAATGAATAATTTACTTGGTAGCAGTGGATAATGCCAATTAGTGTTTATTATGAAGGAGGAATTAAATTTGGCTAAAAGTAGAATTTTATTTTAACTTAGAAAAACTTACTGGGGAATATAAAATAATTAACAGTTTAAATTAATCTTGACTTGCATAAATCCAAACTAATAATCTCGCTAATTGGCACACCATAAACAGCAACATATAATGTACTTTGAATTTCTTTGTTTAGAAGCGAATATTATTTTTTGTAGTAAGTTCACTAAGTACATAGTTTCCTTATCGCCGATTTTTTATTAAATCAGCGGCGTAGCAAATACAATTCTAATTGTTTATTTCAGAGAAGTTCTTTGTGACACGTGACTGATCAAATCAATTTTCTTATCAGTTATATTTTTGTATATTCCGTAATTATTGGTACATACATATTGTGACTGTGCAAGTGTGCATCATACAAATGAGAACGAAATTAAAACCGCCCGTTTTTGTGTAAATTAACACCAGTTTTTGTAATTCAATATTACCCGAGTACAATAGATACACACAAACCACTAATTGAATTAAATTACAGATACAGATTGATAATGGTAGGGTAGTTCGAGAAGCAGGAACAATTATGTTTCCCCTTCTCCGTTATGCTTATTTTACTATTGCACACAATAAATTTACATTTTGTCTGTATGTCAAATCAACATTTTCAATGTCACTTAAAATTAGTAATTAATGTACAACATACCTTGAAATTCTCCCATTCATTTTGCAAGATTTCCCGTAGTGATAAAGCGGTACTTAACGCAAATAGGCCACATAAAATTATTAAGGATTTCATTGTTTTTGTATAAATCTGAAATGATAAACAAAATTTGTATTAATTTTTTTATGTTGTTTATTACACATTAGACGCACGTTAAATATTACGTCGTATATTAATTTGTTCCATAAAGAAACACTCAATTTCTTGGGATTTTCTTATTTTTTATTTTCGTCCGATCCAACAGAAATTTTTTGGCAATAAAATGGTGATTAGATACGTAAATAAAAACAACAGCAAAAATTGGTGTATCATCAGTTCATCTATATACAAAGATAAACCTGTTTTTTGTCCGATTTTTTTATTTTTTACATGACGCAATAAAATAAAACAAAAGAAAAAAAACATTTGAACTTTTTTGTTTTGATTGGACACACCAACAATTTGCTTTAAAATTAACAGTTCATAATTCAAATAATTACATCTTACCAGTTTATTTTAAACAACTATATGTAATTATGTTGTAAATAAATGTATATTTTTATAAAACTATTTAATATTATTTTTTACTAACAAAACTAATCTAATCACTTGCTAAGAAAATACTTGAATGATTTGTTTTCGATATTTCGCTCGTTCATATATCGTCTTTCTTTTTGCCTGTCACATGACATGATACGTCACGGATTTCCCCACTTAAATCGCATACGAAATTTACACGAAGAGCGAAGAAGTCGGTCGCACCAAAATGAGTATGTCTAATGGTTCAATATGGTTTAGATCTAAAATTTATTTATTTTTTGGAAATTTATTTATTTAAATAAGAATTTATTACATATTTAGAAATTACTATTCAAATTTGTCTTTTAAGATGTATGTATATAAGATTATGTAAACTTTAAACAAAAAATCCGGTTAGAAACTAAGAATTCAGTAAACTCTGCTCTTCGCGATGTGCATGCCGCATATGAGATTTTAAATTACTGGGATGATTGTGTGCCTTACCACATAGTACACATTTGTATGGATAGTCCCCGGTATGTGTTCTTTCATGTGATTTACATGCTGATGAATCGGGGAATCCCTTTTCACAATACTGGCATTTGTACGGTCTTTCCCCCGTATGTGTACGCTCGTGAATTTTAAGAGTACCTGTTGTACTAAACGCTTTTGGACAAAATGTGCATTTATACGGTCGTTCACCAGTATGTGTTCTACTGTGAATTGTTAATGCCTTATTGGAAGAGTAACTTTTGCCACATATGGCACAAATCGATGGTTTCTCACCGGTATGAGAACGCATATGCTTTCGTAAAGGGGCATTATGAAGAAATCCTTTACCACATACTGTACACTTGATAGGGCGGTCGGTTAAATGATACTTCATATGATCTCGTAACCGATCTCGAGATTTATACGTCTTGTGGCATGTTTCACATTCAAATGGCCGTTCGTCTGAGTGAATAATCATGTGTGTTTTCAGACGACTCATATCAACGAACCGTCCTCCACATTCAGTGCACTGAAACGATTTTTCGCCTGTATGTTTTTGCATGTGTCGCTCACGATCACGATACTTTTTGCCACAAATCTCGCAGGTATTTTGATGCACAGTTGCATGTCGGGCAAAAGCTCGTCTACGATGAAACTCTTTAAGGCATATTTCACAAGTGAACTTTATTTTTGGTTTTTCACTATCATCATCGTCTCTATTGTCAGCCGTCATAAGTTGTTCTTCGCCAGTACTATCTTCATCATTGCGGTCTGATCCGTCGTCTTCCTCTATACCGATCAAAGGCCGGATCAATTCCTCATCTTTTTCTTTTTTCTCCAATTTAATATTATGGTCCGCAGTCAAATGCAGCTCATTTGCATCCGTTTCTATCTCGTAGTTCACCGAGTTATTCGATAAATTCTCTAAGCTTTCCTAAGAAAATATTTTTAAAAAATGTAAAAATTTTTATTGATGGTTTGTAACTTTGGTACATGTCAAAATTTTACTTCAATTTTTGGTTCGACATCTTTTACACTCCCAAACTCTTCAAATAATCCGATTAAAACGTGTATATTAGCATCGGTGGGTGATGGTAGATCATAAAACTCAATAGGAAATTCATTTTGTACTTGTTTACAGGAATTTCCAGTCTGATAAAACCGTTTAACAATAAAAATTTTTTGTTTCAAATTGAACACAGTCATTTTGACACTTTGATTTTTGTTCTTGAATGGTCTACTGTCAAAAAATTGACTGCTCGAATAAAGACAGGGGTTCGAACCTAAATTTTACCGATCGATTAAAACAAATTTTTTTTATACATAATTATTTATTAATCTTAACATACATATTTATGTACATACTTAATAATTTACGCTTGCTCTTCTCGATGTGCATGCCGCATATGTGATTTTAAATTACTCGGATGATTATGAGCTTTTCCACAAAGTTTACATTTATACGGATAATTACCGGTGTGCACCCTTTCGTGTGATCTACAAGTGGCCGAATCATGAAACGCTTTTTCACAATATTGACATTTGTAAGGTTTTTCACCAGTGTGAATTCTAGTGTGAATATTCAAACTCCCCGATGAACTAAATTTTTTGGGACAAAATGTGCATGCATACGGCTTCTCACCGGTATGTATTCGAATATGTACTCGTAAAGTATCATTGGAAGCGTAACATTTACCACAAAAATTGCAAACAGATGGTTTCTCGCCTGTGTGCATTCTCATGTGATTTTTCAGCCTACCATTGTGTAAAAATCCTTTACCGCATACCTCGCATTTGATAGGTCGATCAACTATGTGAGTCTTTTTATGGCCGCGAAGCCTGTCGCGCAATTTAAATGTTTTATGGCATATGTCGCATTCAAACGGACGCTCATCTGAATGGGTTTTAATGTGATTATTTAGTCTCGTCATATCGATAAACTGTGCACCACATTGTTGGCACTGAAATGATTTTTCACCCGTGTGCTTTCGGAAATGGGTTTCACGATCTCGGTATTTCTTCCCACAGATCTCGCACGTATTTGCATGCGAATTAAGATGACGTTTTAAATGCTGTTGTCTTTCAAATTTTTTATCACAAACATTACACTTATAATTTCGTTTTTTTTCTTCATAAGTTGTATCAAGTGCCTCTTCTTTTGTGATGCCCTCGTCATATTCTTCGTCAGTATGCGAATTTTCCGTTTCTTCATCTGACGTGTTTAAAACATGATCACTTTCATTATTAACGCTACAATTATAGGCCTCCTCCTCTTTAATGGAATGATTTTCGACATCATTTAATTGATCAAATAGTAAAATTGGTTCCACTTTAATTTCCGTACTGTCGTCTTCGGGTCGAGGAAAATTTTCAGGTGGTTCATTTTCTTCTATCTTAGTAGATAATAACAGTGTAGATTCCTAAAATATAACAAATTATAACACTTTTATTTCCTCAATTGTCTAGGCTAAACGTCAAAATCTTATATTTTTTCCAATTTAACAAATAATACCGCTTTATTTAACAATTTTATTATTTTAGGAGTATTTATAAACTAAACAATGTTAATAATTAAGTAAATACCTCAATATACCGATCGAATTTCTTATCTTCAATTTTTTCCACTAAACTACCGTTTTCTTCAAATAACTGTACAAGATGTATAATATTATTATCCGTGGGTATTACATTAACATCAAATTTATGTGGAAATTCATTTTGTACATTCAATACAGAATTTCCTGTTTGATAATATCGTTTTACAATAAATATTCTTTGTTTTAATGAGTATGGTGCCATGTTTTTTGTTTACAACTAATTTCGAACAGTTTCGATCAGGGTCACCAACAATCAAATACATAAATTATAATACTTTATAAGGGAAGTGTGGTTATCTTTCCATAGTAAAGTCACAGATACTGAAGTTACATGTTGAACTGAAATGATGACCGACTGAAACTTAACGAAAAGTCTAACATGTAAACCGCAACCCAACCGAAATTGCGACCGAAATAATGACCGAGATATACTGAAGTTACATGTTGAACCGAAACATGACCGACCGAGTTGTGAACTGAAAATTGACTGAACGAACCTTTCAGTCGAAAGTTACATGTGTGTTCTATTTTGTGACCGAGATGACGTATAAATCTCAAATTGACAAATTGTACAACACCAAAATTAAACTAAACAAAATCAAAACTAACACATCTAGTAAAACATCCACTTCTACATCTGATAACAAATTTCTTTTTTTTTTAACTCATTCTGTGTTTTGTACTTCAATTGATGATTTATTCTTCTAAGATTTAACCTAGAAATAAGCTCGTGAAATGTCATTTCAGTCAGTCCGAAGTTACATGTTACACCGAAGATTAAAACCGACTCAACCAACCTAATGTTAACCGACTGACTCGGTCATTTTTTCGGTCGCAATTTCGGTTGGGTTGCGGTTTACATGTTAGACTTTTCGTTAAGTTTCAGTCGGTCATCATTTCAGTTCAACATGTAACTTCAGTATCAGTCGGTTATAACTTCGGACTGACTGAAATGACATTTCACGAGCTTATTTCTAGGTTAAATCTTAGAATAATAAATCATCAATTGAAGTACAAAACACAGAATGAGTTTAAAAAAAAGAAATTTGTTGTCAGATGAAGAAGTGGATGTTTTACTAGATGTGTTAGATTTGATTATTACTGAAGTTACATGTTGAACCGAAACATGACCAACCGAGTTGTGAACTGAAAATTGACTGAACGAATCTTTCAGTCGTAAGTTACATGTGTTTTCTATTTTGTGACCGAGATGACGCATAATTGTCAAATTGTACAACAACAAAATTAAACTAAACAAAATCAAAACTAACACATCTAGTAAAACATCCACTTCTTCATCTAACAACAAATTTCTTTTTTTTAAACTCATTCTGTGTTTTGTACTTCAATTGATGATTTATTCTTCTAAGATTTAACCTAGAAATAAGCTCGTTAAATGTCATTTCAGTCAGTTCTAAGTTACATGTTACACCGAAGATTAAAACCGACTCAACCAACCTAATGTTAACCGACTGACTCGGTCATTATTTCGGTCGCAATTTCGGTTGGGTTGCGGTTTACATGTT
>OY744481.1:80096360-80185050 GCA_963556165.1 Tipula helvola
AGAAATATTCGAGCGATTCAAATTACCGTTGGCATGACGATTACAGGTTTCAACGCCCTATTAATAGAGGTATCAACCATCGAAATCGGAGCACAATTGCAGATTTTTGATTTTTCTGGCTCTGAATTTGTGGGTTATAGTTCAGTTGTTTTCAATAAATTGAATTTTCTGCGAAATGTGTAGAAATATTCGAGCGATTCAAATGACCGTTGGCATGACGATTACAGGTTTCAACGCCTATTGAAAGAGGTCGAAATCGGAGCACAATTGCAGATTTTCGATTTTTCTGGCTCTGAATTTGTGGGCTATAGTTCAGTTGATTTTCAATAAAATTGAATTTTCTGCGAAATGTGTAGAAATATTCGAGCGATTCAATGACCGTTGGCATGACGATTACAGGTTTCAACGCCTATTGATAGAGGCATCTACCATCGGAATCGGAGCACAATTGCAGATTTTCGATTTTTCTGGCTCTGAATTTGTGGGCTATAATTCATTTGATTTTCAATAAAATTGAATTTTCTGCGAAATGTGTAGAAATATTCGAGCGATTCAAATGACCGTTGGCATGACGATTACAGGTTTCAACGCCTATTGATAGAGGCATCTACCATCGGAATCGGAGCACAATTGCAGATTTTCGATTTTTCTGGCTCTGAATTTGTGGGCTATAGTTCAGTTGATTTTCATAAAATTGAATTTTCTGTGAAATGTGTAGAAATATTCGAGCGATTCAAATGACCGTTGGCATGACGATTACAGGTTTCAACGCCTATTGATAGAGGCATCTACCATCGGAATCGGAGCACAATTGCAGATTTTCGATTTTTCTGGCTCTGAATTTGTGGGCTATAGTTCAGTTGATTTTCAATAAAATTGAATTTTCCGCGAAATGTGTAGAAATATTCGAGCGATTCAAATGACCGTTGGCATGACGATTACAGGTTTCAACGCCTATTGATAGAGGCATCTACCATCGGAATCGGAGCACAATTGCAGATTTTCGATTTTTCTGGCTCTGAATTTGTGGGCTATAGTTCAGTTGATTTTCAATAAAATTGAATTTTCTGCGAAATGTGTAGAAATATTCGAGCGATTCAAATTACCGTTGGCATGACGATTACAGGTTTCAACGCCTATTAATAGAGGTATCAACCATCGAAATCGGAGCACAATTGCAGATTTTCGATTTTTCTGGCTCTGAATTTGTGGGCTATAGTTCAGTTGTTTTCAATAAAATTGAATTTTCTGCGAAATGTGTAGAAATATTCGAGCGATTCAAATGACCGTTGGCATGACGATTACAGGTTTCAACGCCTATTGAAAGAGGTCGAAATCGGAGCACAATTGCAGATTTTCGATTTTTCTGGCTCTGAATTTGTGGGCTATAGTTCAGTTGATTTTCAATAAAATTGAATTTTCTGCGAAATGTGTAGAAATATTCGAGCGATTCAAATGACCGTTGGCATGACGATTACAGGTTTCAACGCCTATTGATAGAGGCATCTACCATCGGAATCGGAGCACAATTGCAGATTTTCGATTTTTCTGGCTCTGAATTTGTGGGCTATAGTTCAGTTGATTTTCAATAAAATTGAATTTTCTGCGAAATGTGTAGAAATATTTGAGCGATTCAAATGACCGTTGGCATGACGATTACAGGTTTCAACGCCTATTGATAGAGGCATCTACCATCGGAATCGGAGCACAATTGCAGATTTTCGATTTTTCTGGCTCTGAATTTGTGGGCTATAGTTCAGTTGATTTTCAATAAAATTGAATTTTCTGCGAAATGTGTAGAAATATTCGAGCGATTCAAATGACCGTTGGCATGACGATTACAGGTTTCAACGCCTATTGATAGAGGCATCTACCATCGGAATCGGAGCACAATTGCAGATTTTCGATTTTTCTGGCTCTGAATTTGTGGGCTATAGTTCAGTTGATTTTCAATAAAATTGAATTTTCTGTGAAATGTGTAGAAATATTCGAGCGATTCAAATGACCGTTGGCATGACGATTACAGGTTTCAACGCCTATTGATAGAGGCATCTACCATCGGAATCGGAGCACAATTGCAGATTTTCGATTTTTCTGGCTCTGAATTTGTGGGCTATAGTTCAGTTGATTTTCAATAAAATTGAATTTTCCGCGAAATGTGTAGAAATATTCGAGCGATTCAAATGACCGTTGGCATGACGATTACAGGTTTCAACGCCTATTGATAGAGGCATCTACCATCGGAATCGGAGCACAATTGCAGATTTTCGATTTTTCTGGCTCTGAATTTGTGGGCTATAGTTCAGTTGATTTTCAATAAAATTGAATTTTCTGCGAAATGTGTAGAAATATTCGAGCGATTCAAATTACCGTTGGCATGACGATTACAGGTTTCAACGCCTATTAATAGAGGTATCAACCATCGAAATCGGAGCACAATTGCAGATTTTCGATTTTTCTGGCTCTGAATTTGTGGGCTATAGTTCAGTTGTTTTCAATAAAATTGAATTTTCTGCGAAATGTGTAGAAATATTCGAGCGATTCAAATGACCGTTGGCATGACGATTACAGGTTTCAACGCCTATTGAAAGAGGTCGAAATCGGAGCACAATTGCAGATTTTCGATTTTTCTGGCTCTGAATTTGTGGGCTATAGTTCAGTTGATTTTCAATAAAATTGAATTTTCTGCGAAATGTGTAGAAATATTCGAGCGATTCAAATGACCGTTGGCATGACGATTACAGGTTTCAACGCCTATTGATAGAGGCATCTACCATCGGAATCGGAGCACAATTGCAGATTTTCGATTTTTCTGGCTCTGAATTTGTGGGCTATAGTTCAGTTGATTTTCAATAAAATTGAATTTTCTGCGAAATGTGTAGAAATATTCGAGCGATTCAAATGACCGTTGGCATGACGATTACAGGTTTCAACGCCTATTGATAGAGGCATCTACCATCGGAATCGGAGCACAATTGCAGATTTTCGATTTTTCTGGCTCTGAATTTGTGGGCTATAGTTCAGTTGATTTTCAATAAAATTGAATTTTCTGCGAAATGTGTAGAAATATTTGAGCGATTCAAATGACCGTTGGCATGACGATTACAGGTTTCAACGCCTATTGATAGAGGCATCTACCATCGGAATCGGAGCACAATTGCAGATTTTCGATTTTTCTGGCTCTAAATTTGTGGGCTATAATTCAGTTGATTTTCAATAAAATTGAATTTTCTGCGAAATGTGTAGAAATATTCGAGCGATTCAAATGACCGTTGGCATGACGATTACAGGTTTCAACGCCTATTGATAGAGGCATCTACCATCGGAATCGGAGCACAATTGCAGATTTTCGATTTTTCTGGCTCTGAATTTGTGGGCTATAGTTCAGTTGATTTTCAATAAAATTGAATTTTCTGCGAAATGTGTAGAAATATTCGAGCGATTCAAATGACCGTTGGCATGACGATTACAGGTTTCAACGCCTATTGATAGAGGCATCTACCATCGGAATCGGAGCACAATTGCAGATTTTCGATTTTTCTGGCTCTGAATTTGTGGGCTATAGTTCAGTTGATTTTCAATAAAATTGAATTTTCTGCGAAATGTGTAGAAATATTCGAGCGATTCAAATGACCGTTGGCATGACGATTACAGGTTTCAACGCCTATTGATAGAGGTATCTACCATCGGAATCGGAGCACAATTGCAGATTTTCGATTTTTCTGGCTCTGAATTTGTGGGCTATAGTTCAGTTGATTTTCAATAAAATTGAATTTTCTGCGAAATGTGTAGAAATATTCGAGCGATTCAAATTACCGTTGGCATGACGATTACAGGTTTCAACGCCTATTGAAAGAGGTCGAAATCGGAGCACAATTGCAGATTTTCGATTTTTCTGGCTCTGAATTTGTGGGCTATAGTTCAGTTGATTTTCAATAAAATTGAATTTTCTGCGAAATGTGTAGAAATATTTGAGCGATTCAAATGACCGTTGGCATGACGATTACAGGTTTCAACGCCTATTGATAGATGCATCTACCATCGGAATCGGAGCACAATTGCAGATTTTCGATTTTTCTGGCTCTGAATTTGTGGGCTATAGTTCAGTTGATTTTCAATAAAATTGAATTTTCTGCGAAATGTGTAGAAATATTCGAGCGATTCAAATGACCGTTGGCATGACGATTACAGGTTTCAACGCCTATTGATAGAGGCATCTACCATCGGAATCGGAGCACAATTGCAGATTTTCGATTTTTCTGGCTCTGAATTTGTGGGCTATAGTTCAGTTGATTTTCAATAAAATTGAATTTTCTGCGAAATGTGTAGAAATATTTGAGCGATTCAAATGACCGTTGGCATGACGATTACAGGTTTCAACGCCTATTGATAGAGGCATCTACCATCGGAATCGGAGCACAATTGCAGATTTTCGATTTTTCTGGCTCTGAATTTGTGGGCTATAGTTCAGTTGATTTTCAATAAAATTGAATTTTCTGCGAAATGTGTAGAAATATTTGAGCGATTCAAATGACCGTTGGCATGACGATTACAGGTTTCAACGCCTATTGATAGAGGTATCTACCATCGGAATCGGAGCACAATTGCAGATTTTCGATTTTTCTGGCTCTGAATTTGTGGGCTATAGTTCAGTTGATTTTCAATAAAATTGAATTTTCTGCGAAATGTGTAGAAATATTCGAGCGATTCAAATGACCGTTGGCATGACGATTACAGGTTTCAACGCCTATTGATAGAGGCATCTACCATCGGAATCGGAGCACAATTGCAGATTTTCGATTTTTCTGGCTCTGAATTTGTGGGCTATAGTTCAGTTGATTTTCAATAAAATTGAATTTTCTGCGAAATGTGTAGAAATATTTGAGCGATTCAAATGACCGTTGGCATGACGATTACAGGTTTCAACGCCTATTGATAGAGGCATCTACCATCGGAATCGGAGCACAATTGCAGATTTTCGATTTTTCTGGCTCTGAATTTGTGGGCTATAGTTCAGTTGATTTTCAATAAAATTGAATTTTCTGCGAAATGTGTAGAAATATTCGAGCGATTCAAATGACCGTTGGCATGACGATTACAGGTTTCAACGCCTATTGATAGAGGTATCTACCATCGGAATCGGAGCACAATTGCAGATTTTCGATTTTTCTGGCTCTGAATTTGTGGGCTATAGTTCAGTTGATTTTCAATAAAATTGAATTTTCTGCGAAATGTGTAGAAATATTTGAGCGATTCAAATGACCGTTGGCATGACGATTACAGGTTTCAACGCCTATTGATAGATGCATCTACCATCGGAATCGGAGCACAATTGCAGATTTTCGATTTTTCTGGCTCTGAATTTGTGGGCTATAGTTCAGTTGATTTTCAATAAAATTGAATTTTCTGCGAAATGTGTAGAAATATTTGAGCGATTCAAATGACCGTTGGCATGACGATTACAGGTTTCAACGCCTATTGATAGATGCATCTACCATCGGAATCGGAGCACAATTGCAGATTTTCGATTTTTCTGGCTCTGAATTTGTGGGCTATAGTTCAGTTGATTTTCAATAAAATTGAATTTTCTGCGAAATGTGTAGAAATATTCGAGCGATTCAAATGACCGTTGGCATGACGATTACAGGTTTCAACGCCTATTGATAGAGGCATCTACCATCGGAATCGGAGCACAATTGCAGATTTTCGATTTTTCTGGCTCTGAATTTGTGGGCTATAGTTCAGTTGATTTTCAATAAAATTGAATTTTCTGCGAAATGTGTAGAAATATTTGAGCGATTCAAATGACCGTTGGCATGACGATTACAGGTTTCAACGCCTATTGATAGATGCATCTACCATCGGAATCGGAGCACAATTGCAGATTTTCGATTTTTCTGGCTCTGAATTTGTGGGCTATAGTTCAGTTGATTTTCAATAAAATTGAATTTTCTGCGAAATGTGTAGAAATATTCTGGCTCTGAATTTGTGGGCTATAGTTCAGTTGATTTTCAATAAAATTGAATTTTCTGCGAAATGTGTAGAAATATTCGAGCGATTCAAATTACCGTTGGCATGACGATTACAGGTTTCAACGCCTATTAATAGAGGTATCAACCATCGAAATCGGAGCACAATTGCAGATTTTTGATTTTTCTGGCTCTGAATTTGTGGGCTATAGTTCAGTTGTTTTCAATAAAATTGAATTTTCTGCGAAATGTGTAGAAATATTCGAGCGATTCAAATGACCGTTGGCATGACGATTACAGGTTTCAACGCCTATTGAAAGAGGTCGAAATCGGAGCACAATTGCAGATTTTCGATTTTTCTGGCTCTGAATTTGTGGGCTATAGTTCAGTTGATTTTCAATAAAATTGAATTTTCTGCGAAATGTGTAGAAATATTCGAGCGATTCAAATGACCGTTGGCATGACGATTACAGGTTTCAACGCCTATTGATAGAGGCATCTACCATCGGAATCGGAGCACAATTGCAGATTTTCGATTTTTCTGGCTCTGAATTTGTGGGCTATAATTCATTTGATTTTCAATAAAATTGAATTTTCTGCGAAATGTGTAGAAATATTCGAGCGATTCAAATGACCGTTGGCATGACGATTACAGGTTTCAACGCCTATTGATAGAGGCATCTACCATCGGAATCGGAGCACAATTGCAGATTTTCGATTTTTCTGGCTCTGAATTTGTGGGCTATAGTTCAGTTGATTTTCAATAAAATTGAATTTTCTGTGAAATGTGTAGAAATATTCGAGCGATTCAAATGACCGTTGGCATGACGATTACAGGTTTCAACGCCTATTGATAGAGGCATCTACCATCGGAATCGGAGCACAATTGCAGATTTTCGATTTTTCTGGCTCTGAATTTGTGGGCTATAGTTCAGTTGATTTTCAATAAAATTGAATTTTCCGCGAAATGTGTAGAAATATTCGAGCGATTCAAATGACCGTTGGCATGACGATTACAGGTTTCAACGCCTATTGATAGAGGCATCTACCATCGGAATCGGAGCACAATTGCAGATTTTCGATTTTTCTGGCTCTGAATTTGTGGGCTATAGTTCAGTTGATTTTCAATAAAATTGAATTTTCTGCGAAATGTGTAGAAATATTCGAGCGATTCAAATTACCGTTGGCATGACGATTACAGGTTTCAACGCCTATTAATAGAGGTATCAACCATCGAAATCGGAGCACAATTGCAGATTTTCGATTTTTCTGGCTCTGAATTTGTGGGCTATAGTTCAGTTGTTTTCAATAAAATTGAATTTTCTGCGAAATGTGTAGAAATATTCGAGCGATTCAAATGACCGTTGGCATGACGATTACAGGTTTCAACGCCTATTGAAAGAGGTCGAAATCGGAGCACAATTGCAGATTTTCGATTTTTCTGGCTCTGAATTTGTGGGCTATAGTTCAGTTGATTTTCAATAAAATTGAATTTTCTGCGAAATGTGTAGAAATATTCGAGCGATTCAAATGACCGTTGGCATGACGATTACAGGTTTCAACGCCTATTGATAGAGGCATCTACCATCGGAATCGGAGCACAATTGCAGATTTTCGATTTTTCTGGCTCTGAATTTGTGGGCTATAGTTCAGTTGATTTTCAATAAAATTGAATTTTCTGCGAAATGTGTAGAAATATTCGAGCGATTCAAATGACCGTTGGCATGACGATTACAGGTTTCAACGCCTATTGATAGAGGCATCTACCATCGGAATCGGAGCACAATTGCAGATTTTCGATTTTTCTGGCTCTGAATTTGTGGGCTATAGTTCAGTTGATTTTCAATAAAATTGAATTTTCTGCGAAATGTGTAGAAATATTTGAGCGATTCAAATGACCGTTGGCATGACGATTACAGGTTTCAACGCCTATTGATAGAGGCATCTACCATCGGAATCGGAGCACAATTGCAGATTTTCGATTTTTCTGGCTCTAAATTTGTGGGCTATAATTCAGTTGATTTTCAATAAAATTGAATTTTCTGCGAAATGTGTAGAAATATTCGAGCGATTCAAATGACCGTTGGCATGACGATTACAGGTTTCAACGCCTATTGATAGAGGCATCTACCATCGGAATCGGAGCACAATTGCAGATTTTCGATTTTTCTGGCTCTGAATTTGTGGGCTATAGTTCAGTTGATTTTCAATAAAATTGAATTTTCTGCGAAATGTGTAGAAATATTCGAGCGATTCAAATGACCGTTGGCATGACGATTACAGGTTTCAACGCCTATTGATAGAGGTATCTACCATCGGAATCGGAGCACAATTGCAGATTTTCGATTTTTCTGGCTCTGAATTTGTGGGCTATAGTTCAGTTGATTTTCAATAAAATTGAATTTTCTGCGAAATGTGTAGAAATATTCGAGCGATTCAAATTACCGTTGGCATGACGATTACAGGTTTCAACGCCTATTGAAAGAGGTCGAAATCGGAGCACAATTGCAGATTTTCGATTTTTCTGGCTCTGAATTTGTGGGCTATAGTTCAGTTGATTTTCAATAAAATTGAATTTTCTGCGAAATGTGTAGAAATATTTGAGCGATTCAAATGACCGTTGGCATGACGATTACAGGTTTCAACGCCTATTGATAGATGCATCTACCATCGGAATCGGAGCACAATTGCAGATTTTCGATTTTTCTGGCTCTGAATTTGTGGGCTATAGTTCAGTTGATTTTCAATAAAATTGAATTTTCTGCGAAATGTGTAGAAATATTCGAGCGATTCAAATGACCGTTGGCATGACGATTACAGGTTTCAACGCCTATTGATAGAGGCATCTACCATCGGAATCGGAGCACAATTGCAGATTTTCGATTTTTCTGGCTCTGAATTTGTGGGCTATAGTTCAGTTGATTTTCAATAAAATTGAATTTTCTGCGAAATGTGTAGAAATATTTGAGCGATTCAAATGACCGTTGGCATGACGATTACAGGTTTCAACGCCTATTGATAGAGGCATCTACCATCGGAATCGGAGCACAATTGCAGATTTTCGATTTTTCTGGCTCTGAATTTGTGGGCTATAGTTCAGTTGATTTTCAATAAAATTGAATTTTCTGCGAAATGTGTAGAAATATTTGAGCGATTCAAATGACCGTTGGCATGACGATTACAGGTTTCAACGCCTATTGATAGAGGTATCTACCATCGGAATCGGAGCACAATTGCAGATTTTCGATTTTTCTGGCTCTGAATTTGTGGGCTATAGTTCAGTTGATTTTCAATAAAATTGAATTTTCTGCGAAATGTGTAGAAATATTCGAGCGATTCAAATGACCGTTGGCATGACGATTACAGGTTTCAACGCCTATTGATAGAGGCATCTACCATCGGAATCGGAGCACAATTGCAGATTTTCGATTTTTCTGGCTCTGAATTTGTGGGCTATAGTTCAGTTGATTTTCAATAAAATTGAATTTTCTGCGAAATGTGTAGAAATATTTGAGCGATTCAAATGACCGTTGGCATGACGATTACAGGTTTCAACGCCTATTGATAGAGGCATCTACCATCGGAATCGGAGCACAATTGCAGATTTTCGATTTTTCTGGCTCTGAATTTGTGGGCTATAGTTCAGTTGATTTTCAATAAAATTGAATTTTCTGCGAAATGTGTAGAAATATTCGAGCGATTCAAATGACCGTTGGCATGACGATTACAGGTTTCAACGCCTATTGATAGAGGTATCTACCATCGGAATCGGAGCACAATTGCAGATTTTCGATTTTTCTGGCTCTGAATTTGTGGGCTATAGTTCAGTTGATTTTCAATAAAATTGAATTTTCTGCGAAATGTGTAGAAATATTTGAGCGATTCAAATGACCGTTGGCATGACGATTACAGGTTTCAACGCCTATTGATAGATGCATCTACCATCGGAATCGGAGCACAATTGCAGATTTTCGATTTTTCTGGCTCTGAATTTGTGGGCTATAGTTCAGTTGATTTTCAATAAAATTGAATTTTCTGCGAAATGTGTAGAAATATTTGAGCGATTCAAATGACCGTTGGCATGACGATTACAGGTTTCAACGCCTATTGATAGATGCATCTACCATCGGAATCGGAGCACAATTGCAGATTTTCGATTTTTCTGGCTCTGAATTTGTGGGCTATAGTTCAGTTGATTTTCAATAAAATTGAATTTTCTGCGAAATGTGTAGAAATATTCGAGCGATTCAAATGACCGTTGGCATGACGATTACAGGTTTCAACGCCTATTGATAGAGGCATCTACCATCGGAATCGGAGCACAATTGCAGATTTTCGATTTTTCTGGCTCTGAATTTGTGGGCTATAGTTCAGTTGATTTTCAATAAAATTGAATTTTCTGCGAAATGTGTAGAAATATTTGAGCGATTCAAATGACCGTTGGCATGACGATTACAGGTTTCAACGCCTATTGATAGATGCATCTACCATCGGAATCGGAGCACAATTGCAGATTTTCGATTTTTCTGGCTCTGAATTTGTGGGCTATAGTTCAGTTGATTTTCAATAAAATTGAATTTTCTGCGAAATGTGTAGAAATATTCTGGCTCTGAATTTGTGGGCTATAGTTCAGTTGATTTTCAATAAAATTGAATTTTCTGCGAAATGTGTAGAAATATTCGAGCGATTCAAATTACCGTTGGCATGACGATTACAGGTTTCAACGCCTATTAATAGAGGTATCAACCATCGAAATCGGAGCACAATTGCAGATTTTTGATTTTTCTGGCTCTGAATTTGTGGGCTATAGTTCAGTTGTTTTCAATAAAATTGAATTTTCTGCGAAATGTGTAGAAATATTCGAGCGATTCAAATGACCGTTGGCATGACGATTACAGGTTTCAACGCCTATTGAAAGAGGTCGAAATCGGAGCACAATTGCAGATTTTCGATTTTTCTGGCTCTGAATTTGTGGGCTATAGTTCAGTTGATTTTCAATAAAATTGAATTTTCTGCGAAATGTGTAGAAATATTCGAGCGATTCAAATGACCGTTGGCATGACGATTACAGGTTTCAACGCCTATTGATAGAGGCATCTACCATCGAAATCGGAGCACAATTGCAGATTTTCGATTTTTCTGGCTCTGAATTTGTGGGCTATAGTTCAGTTGTTTTTCAATAAAATTGAATTTTCTGCGAAATGTGTAGAAATATTCGAGCGATTCAAATGACCGTTGGCATGACGATTACAGGTTTCAACGCCTATTGATAGAGGCATCTACCATCGGAATCGGAGCACAATTGCAGATTTTCGATTTTTCTGGCTCTGAATTTGTGGGCTATAGTTCAGTTGATTTTCAATAAAATTGAATTTTCTGCGAAATGTGTAGAAATATTCGAGCGATTCAAATGACCGTTGGCATGACGATTACAGGTTTCAACGCCTATTGATAGAGGCATCTACCATCGGAATCGGAGCACAATTGCAGATTTTCGATTTTTCTGGCTCTGAATTTGTGGGCTATAGTTCAGTTGATTTTCAATAAAATTGAATTTTCTGCGAAATGTGTAGAAATATTCGAGCGATTCAAATTACCGTTGGCATGACGATTACAGGTTTCAACGCCTATTAATAGAGGTATCAACCATCGAAATCGGAGCACAATTGCAGATTTTCGATTTTTCTGGCTCTGAATTTGTGGGCTATAGTTCAGTTGTTTTCAATAAAATTGAATTTTCTGCGAAATGTGTAGAAATATTCGAGCGATTCAAATGACCGTTGGCATGACGATTACAGGTTTCAACGCCTATTGATAGAGGTATCTACCATCGGAATCGGAGCACAATTGCAGATTTTCGATTTTTCTGGCTCTGAATTTGTGGGCTATAGTTCAGTTGATTTTCAATAAAATTGAATTTTCTGCGAAATGTGTAGAAATATTCGAGCGATTCAAATGACCGTTGGCATGACGATTACAGGTTTCAACGCCTATTGATAGAGGTATCTACCATCGGAATCGGAGCACAATTGCAGATTTTCGATTTTTCTGGCTCTGAATTTGTGGGCTATAGTTCAGTTGATTTTCAATAAAATTGAATTTTCTGCGAAATGTGTAGAAATATTCGAGCGATTCAAATGACCGTTGGCATGACGATTACAGGTTTCAACGCCTATTGATAGAGGTATCTACCATCGGAATCGGAGCACAATTGCAGATTTTCGATTTTTCTGGCTCTGAATTTGTGGGCTATAGTTCAGTTGATTTTCAATAAAATTGAATTTTCTGCGAAATGTGTAGAAATATTCGAGCGATTCAAATTACCGTTGGCATGACGATTACAGGTTTCAACGCCTATTGAAAGAGGTCGAAATCGGAGCACAATTGCAGATTTTCGATTTTTCTGGCTCTGAATTTGTGGGCTATAGTTCAGTTGATTTTCAATAAAATTGAATTTTCTGCGAAATGTGTAGAAATATTCGAGCGATTCTAATGACCGTTGGCATGACGATTACAGGTTTCAACGCCTATTGATAGAGGCATCTACCATCGGAATCGGAGCACAATTGCAGATTTTCGATTTTTCTGGCTCTGAATTTGTGGGCTATAGTTCAGTTGATTTTCAATAAAATTGAATTTTCTGCGAAATGTGTAGAAATATTTGAGCGATTCTGGCTGGTGAGGCTTGTGATTCCTCACGAAATGTGGTTCGCAATCCCAATAATACCGAAGGCAGTATGGTTGTCCAATCAGAATGGTTTTATGACACATAATTACGGCCTTCAAAGTACGGTACCAAAATTCGATCATTCAGTTATATTTTGGATTATAACTGGTTGTGCGCTTTCGTTCAAATCCTAAAAATTTGGATAATTCCTGGAATAAAGATGATTCAAATAATGCCTCTTGACCTGTAACGATAAAATGTGGTACACCGAATCTTGATATTCATGTGACAAAAACTGCGAACGCTACTGTGCTGGCTGTGATGCCTGGAACTGGAACTGCTTCTGCTCAACGAGTGTATTAATGTTACAAAATATCGTTGCCCATTAGAAATTGGGAGAGGTTCAATGATGTCCAAATGTACTTCCGCGAATCTTTCGTTGGTTGCATTGAAAGATCTAATTGGCGTTTTTGTATGCCGAGTGATCTTTGCTTGTTGACATGCTATATAATATGCTTTTGATATATTTTGTATGTCTTTTTTAATGTATAGCCAAACTACCAGCCTCGTTATTAATTTGATAGTTACCTGTGTATCTAGATGCGATAAATTATGAAATGCCTCTAATATTTTCTTACGAAATTCTTTTGGTATAATAGGTCTAGGTTTGTCTGTTGATTGTTCACAATAAATGCTTTTTGAACTGTTAAATGACATTGATACTTGTTCGAACTTGGGCGTTGAGTTTGCATTTTAAAGAATTTCGACTAATTCCTTATCTACAGTTTGTGCATCTGCTATTTCTTCGTGATTTATGCTTTCGTGGATAAATATTTGCTCAATCCGTGATAATGTATCTATTGAAACTGAAAACGATGCCCATTTATGAACTAATATTTCTATTCTTACAGATGTAAAATGTTTCCAAAATTCAAATTTGGTTAGTGCAGTCTTCTGTTACTTTCAAAGTTCATACATTTTAATACTTGAAGTTGTATAGCTGGTTTAGCGTTCTATCTACATACTTATAATCAGGGTGTCGGTGTATATTTGAAATTATTACGATTTCAAAAACAAACATGTTGACAAGTCTAATAAAATACTTATTGACGGTGGCCAAACTGATATGTTATCAGATACCCATTATTGCGTTTTATAAGCATTGGTTTATTTACGAATACCTAAAGCAACAATATGACAAAAAATTGGACATATAATGGTGGGAAAGCATTGATATTTAAATCCATTTTTCTTCAAAATGTACCATCAGCAACAAAATAATTTTGTATTAAATTTGACATTTAACGTTACCAAAAGATAAAACATCTCGAACATAATAAAACACTCTCGAAAAATATCGAAAAAGCCATCTTTTGGAATTTTCGCAATTAACATCCATCTAGCGCAAATTGTATACGTAAGTACTTCTGTTTTCTACACCACCGTATGGGAATGAGTAGTTATGAGTAGCTACAAGTACTTGCGGGTACTTTACTACTAATCTTATACTGAGGTTTATAAGTAAATAGTTATAGTTATGGTAACGACTATATAAATTTGGGCCTTAGCTTAACTTGGTTTTAGTGGGAATATTGGGTTTGATTGTTTGAATTAGATCAAATGTATTCGATTTGTCTACCATTCGATACCACCTTCCTGTTCTTGCACTAAAATCTCAGCGCGCTAAGTAATTCTATTGTGAAGCACCATTTCGAAGTATACAGTCCATTTCTCAGCCGCCTTTTTGATAAAGAATTTCAAAGTATGTTATACTACGCGGATTCATTCATAAAAATGACGGTTGTTTGTTAGTAACTTGAAATAACCAACAAGCACTGAAAAAGTATTGTGAAAAAGGAAGAAATATTTAAGTAAAGAAAATTATCGAACGAATGAGTGTAAACACAATATACCTAGGGGTAGTACCTTACACATAATAAATAAAGCAAAAATCAATAGCTCACTTTAACAGCGGTTATCCTAGACACATTTCAAGTAAAAAAGAATCATGGTACATTATTGTTACGTTTTTGCCTTGTCAATCAAGGTTCGTATCACTGGATTGTGAATAAAACACAACACTTCAATTTATCACAAATGATTTTATTTATTAACACCAAAATCAATTTATTAACAAAAATTCACAAAATCACTTTTTATTATTTCTGATTTTCTGCACAATTCAACTTTTATTTCGCACTAAAACACTTTTTAATTCACTTTTTAAACCCCGTTCGCGGACATGACTGCTATAGCATTCAAATTGTTTGTCATTTGTAAAATAAGGAGGAAAAAAAGTTATACTGTCCAAATGAATGCTGTAGCAGTCATACCATTTTTCTTTCAAAATGACCTTGATTGATTCTACAATACTTATTAATTAATTCTCCGTGATAAAATATCTTCAGATTTCGTACAGTTTGGCGTCGATTATAGAATCCGCCGAAGCGGATCAATCGCGGATCGAAAACTGCATATAAAAAAAATAGAAAACAATTGGTGTAAATCAAAGTATCCTGGAAAACTTCTATTGATTTACATGTGATTTACATTTTTTGATTCCCCGTACAAACGCAATATTTTTATTGCGGATCTAAATAGTATATTGTATAACAAGTGAAGAAAACGAGTCATTGCAATACGAAAGTGAAATTTGCAGCCTGAGCGATAGCTTGAGTATTGCAATGACTCATTTTCACACGAGTTATACACGCTATTTTTTCTACGATACAATAGTCCTATAACATTTATAAATAAGTAGGAACATAAAAAATTACAAACTTTTACGGATCAACAAAAATTTATTAAAACATTAAAACATTTGGGTTTTCACAAATCGTGTAGCAATATTAAGAAATCGTTGTGTAATGAGAATATTTCCACACGATTTTAGTATACGACGCAAAGGCTCCTTTTCTTATATAATTTAAATTCAAAAATCATCATCAAAAGCATAGGTTTCTGCACTATCGTAGAAAAACAATTTTTTTGACGAATTGTAAAAATATCCTAAGGAATTTCAATGAAACTATGATATAAAATTATTGTTTCCAATTTTTTTTATATGTAGTTTTCGATCCGCGATAGATCCGCTCCCGCGGATTCTATAATCGACGTGATTAAATGTGTGTTTCTGAGTAGATCGTGTATTAAAAAAGTGTCCTCGAAGGGGTTAATTTCCTTTTTCAATCTTCACTTTATCGCTTACCAAAAACTAATGTTCTAATTCGAATTGGTTCACTCCTTATATACTCAAATCATAACTTCTCGAAATTTCTTGATTGTTCCGGTAAGAATAGTCTAGACACATTTAGGACAGTTTTATCATAGACATTCATACTAGATTTCTCATTTCATTATAACTAAAGGAAAAAAACAAAATTTCTGATAATTCTAATGTTATCGTTGTGTTGTGTATTTTATAAGGCAATCATTTTAGAATGCGTTGCAAATATAATACGTATATGCAATACACCGATAACCTTTGAATGGAAAATTTTTATTTTTTTTTGTGTTTTTAGTCAAATGAGAAATCTATTATGATTATCTATGGTTTTATCATGGAAAATTCCATTGTAGTACAGTAAATTTGTGCTGCTATATTCTATTCTTTCCTAGATGTCACCGCAACAGTATATTTCAGCGCTTGTTGTATACTTTTTGTTGACAGATCAACAAATCAATAGTTTTTTTTATCAGTCACATTTTATTCGAACAAAAAGAGTTTAATTACATATTTGACTTTTGTAAATAAAACAGTGTTGCCTCTTTCTACCTCACTATCTCTGCCATAGTTACCCATTGCTTACTTTTATTGCACTTTTTTCAAGCCAGTCTCCTAATGGGTGCCGGTCAGTTGATCTTAAACAATTTATCGTGTTACAATTGAACGTGAACAATTGATCGTAGACACAATTGATCGTATGAACAAATGATCGTGGATACAATTGATCGTATGAACAATTGATCGTATGGACAATTGATCGTATGGACAATTAATCGTATGGGCATTTGATCGTATGGACAATTGATCGTATGGACAATTAATCGTATGGACAATTCAAGTTCTGGAAAATGGCCAATTAAGGTGGAACTTCGCTGTTTCTTGACCGATTATGATGAAATTTGACATGGGCGATGGTAATGGGATTCAAAAATGATTTTTGGATAAAGTTCTCGAATGTGGCCAATTAAGGTGGAACTTCGCTGTTTTCTTGACCGATTATGATAAAATTTGACATGGGCGGTGGAATTGGGATTCTAAAATGATTTTTGGATAAAGTTCTCGAATGTGGCCAATTAAGGTGGAACTTCGCTGTTTCTTGACCGATTATGATGAAATTTGACATGGACGATATAAATGGGATTCTTAAATGATTTTTTGACAAAGTTCTGGAATATGGCCAAGTAGGATGGAACTAGGTTATTCCTTACTTGATTATGATGAAATTTGACAAGTGCGTTGTAAATGGGATTCTTAAATGATTTTTGGATAAAGTTCTGGAATGTGGCCAGTTACACGGTTAACAGTTACACGCATTAACCAGAAACGAAAATTTAAAATCTGGAAAATGAAGATAAAATCTCCCTTATCCAGAATATTTTGTTGAAATATTCTGGAAAAAAGAGATTTCCATTCTGACTTTAATATTAAATCTCCATTAACTAAAATCTTTTCTTATGTTTTTTTTTTGTGAATAAAATTGCGATAATTTAACCTAAACTCAAAACTGACTTATTTGAATTTTCAATTGAGAAATGAAATTTTATGAATAAGCAATATTATGTTAGATACTAAAGACAGGTACAGATACTAAAACTGCAAAATTTTCAAATGCAAAATTTTGTACTTGCAAGGTTTTGTAATGCAAGACAGCGAAGTTCCACCTTAATATTCTAGAACTTATAACGTCTTGATCTCAGGGCGTTATATATTTATAATAGAAAATAAAAAATGTTTTTTATTTTGTGATGCGCACGGGACGCATACGTTTTATATTTTCACTTTCATAATTTTTGTTCACAATGTTTATTGAGATTACTATTTTTCACCACTTTACTGAATTGACCTTTATCGCGACTCGAATATATTTTTAGTATTTATTATTATTAATATTTGTAATTGCAAATGCCGCTAATTAATTTATTTTTATTTTTATTTTTTTTACAATGAAGAATTTAGATAAAAAATGGCACGCGACGTAAAATACAAAAAATGAGTTTTTTGTTACGTGCGTGTAGTAGCGATACTAGAACGAGAGTAATTTATATATTCGGTAACCGAGCGAATCTTATACCATAGATACACACAAAAATTATCGCGATAATCTTCGATCACGATTTCGAATAACATTCTCGTGATCGCGATCTGTAAATTATGGTGACAGACAAAAATCCGATTAAAAATAAAATTTTTAGTTATAAACGATAATTATATCGTGTCAAAATTTCATTTTACAAGATAATGTCAATAAGTTTCTACAAGTTATTAAAAATGACATAATTGTTATCCCATTTAAACTTTCATTATTTTATTTTTGTACATATTTCATGATTATCTTGTTTCTACAACTAGATTTTGAAATCGAGTTATATATCCTGATTTGCCAAAATCGTGCAGTGACAGATTGGAAAATTAACTAGATAATGTAGAATATGTGATTATCTAGTTTGTGTGTATCTATAGTATTATTGACGATTGTAAAAGTAGAGAAAGCGCCTCTCGAGGACAATAGCTAAAATGATGCACCTGATAAAATGACATTTGTCACAAATGCGACGAAAGAAAATTTAGCAATGCGGTAGTTAAAAATTGTTTTTATAGTCCGAAATTGGAATAATTTACAATTATTAGCAATCCGGTAAGAAAAAATTGTGTTTACAGTTCAAAATTGGAATTGTTTACAATAATTTCGAACGTCAAATTATCAGGTACCTCAGTTTAAAATGTTTCCACTAGGTGGAATCCATGATGCTCCAATCGTCAATTTTGAAGCGGATGAATAAACAAAAAGAGGAGAAGCAAAATGAATATATTTTGTTTGTTGCACTGTAGTATAAAGTGCCCAATGAATTATGCGTTGTGTTATTTGTTGGTGAAAAGAGGTGCGTTCTTTTGTGTTGCGTTAAGTTCGCGTGTGAACTGATCTGTAGTGATGAGCGAATGTAAAATGTATAAATGCTTGCTTGAATATATTGTATGTGAGTGATTAAACGAGTTGAATATTTCTTGTGAATAAGTGAATGATGAGTGAGTCGCTACAAACTTAATCCAAAAATCATTTTAGAATCCCATTACCATCGCCCATGTCAAATTTCATCATAATCGGTAAAAAAAAAACGAAGTTCCACCTTAATTGGCCGTATTTCAGAACTTTATCCAAAAATCATTTAAGAATCTCATTACCATCGCCCATGTCAAATTCCATCATAATCGATCAAGAAACAGCGAAGTTCTACCTTAATTGGCCATATCCCAGAACTTTACCCAAAAATCATTTTATCCCAATTCCATCGCCCATGTCACATTTTATCATAATCGGTCAAGAAACAGCTAAGTTCCAACGATCAACTGGTCCACGATCAATTGTCCATACGATCAACTGATCCACGATAAATTGTCCATACGATCAATTACAATTGATCCACGATAAATTGTTTCCACATTGTTTCCGTCAATTGACAGTAAATATCTCCTAATACCATAACTGTAGCACGGAAACGTTTGAGTTTAAGGGAGTAAACTGGAGTAGAACGCCAAAAACAAGCATTTTTTGTAAAATTAAAATAAGAAAACTGTTCAATATTTATTTTTGCAAATGTAAACAGTCCCTGGCCAAATTATTAGACGCACATCAATTCTGTTGGGAAATGTTAACTTCTGGTGACTTATGTATTTCACTAAACATTTTTATAGTCTAGCCATACGAAACTATTATGTATTAAGGTGCATTCATAATACAAAGTTTTACTTTGTACTAAATAATATTTGTACTAAAAGTAGAAATATATTTTTTATCTAAATTAGAAAAAAAATTTAAAAAATATACTTTTAGCTGAGCTAACTCAAAATATTGAGTGGATGCATGTTCAGTATAGTATTGACTCTACATTTCTTTCATTTGTCGTTTTGTGCTATCTAGGCTAGAAATAGCCCTTAGGGCATTATAAGTTTAGATAATAATATGATTAGGATTTGATAAATGTAGATTAATTATTAATATGAATAAAAATAGTACTTATTACAACAAGTAATTTTAGCCCTTATAATTTTTAATACCCAAATAAAAATTACATTTAAAGTGCAATTGATGATTTTTCCACTTAAAAAAATAACTTTTGTTCGTCTACTAAATACGATAAGTACTAATTAGTACATATACAACCAAATACTCAGTTTTTTAAATATTATTATCTAAATTTATAATGCCCTGAAAGCTATTTCTGGCTTAGATAGCACAAAACGACAAATGAAAGAATTGTACAAAGTAAAACTTTGTATTATGAATGCACCTTAACAAATAATAGTTTCGTATGGCTAGACTATAAAAATGTTTAGTGAAATACATAAGTCACCAGAAGTTAACATTTCCCAACAGAATTGATGTGCGTCTAATAATTTGGCCAGGGACTGTATATTGAAGAGTTCAAATTAATTTTTTAATATTATTTTATGAAAGTTTAAGCAAGTTATTAAAAAAAATATGAAGGTGCCTCTAAAAATTCTTTCGAGGGCGTGCACCCTCGCATCTCGTAGAATTATCTGATAAAAAAATATATATTTTTGTAAAGTTTATGAGTGTAGTTTTTAGATATATCTAACAAATTAATTATTTCATTAGAAAAAATTATAAAAATCATGATTTGAAAAAAAATCGGTTTTTGCATAAATTTTGCTCGTTCTGTTCATAACTTTTTCTTAATAATGTTTTTAGTGCAAAATGGGTGGTATAAGTTCAAGGCGATTAAATCACCTTTAATTTAAAAATAGAATTATTTTGATCCATCGAGAATTTTTTGAGTTATCCGGCACCCCAATTTCAAAAACCTGGTTTTGAGAAAAACGCGTTTACTTTAAAGTTTCCAAACAAGAAAAAAGGATAATGAAAGTTTATCATTGTAAATTAACCTGTACTTTTAAAAACCGTTATTTCGACATTTTCGCTTTGGGGGCATATACTACAGATAATATACTATCGATTTAAGCAAAAAAAGAAAAATCGATTTTTTGAAGCAGGTTACCCCTTAAGAATGAAACTTCTGATTCCGTTAGGATTGAATTTGTTGCTCAATGAAAAAAATTAGTGCTGGCAGGCGCAAACGATAAAATGAAAAAAATATTTTTCACATTGCGCTTGAAAGGTGGCAATAAAATAAACTTAATTTTGAAAATGAAAATTAATTAACACCCCTAAATGACATTCATTCTGATTCAAGTAACAAACCACTTTAGCCGAGCCAACTATTTATTTATTTTTTAGAACAAACAATCGAACGTCAGTTCTAGAAAAACTTCTCATATGGATCGATACAGGTCTATTTTATTGGATTTTTCTCACATTTCCTTTTTCTCGCTGAATAATTTCGTTCCCCAATTTGTATTCTAGCTCTTTACGGGATGTACTTTTAGTATGCTAGTTCTAAATTTAGTAAATATGTATGTTAAAAATGGAAATAATTTGTCAGTTGAAGCGATGGTTTTGCGCTTTATTTAATAATAAACGAGTTTTAGACAGGTAAGATTTCGTATAGCAATTTCAACATTTATTTGAGCAAGGAAGAATAAGAGAAGTTTTGGCGAACTAAAATCCCTATATAGTATTTTAGAATAATTAATTATATATTAGTAATTGTATTTCACTGTTAAATTCCATAGGGGGAAAGTTTGTGAAGTTTCGTTCCACAAAGGCAGGATTAATTTTCTCATTACCCTGAGCCGGAGTGCGAAATTCTTACTTACAACAAAATCTTATTCCACAAAGTAATTCCTTACAACGGAATCTACATACAGAGTGCTTCTAGCCCCAAAATAATTTGATTATATTTAGACAAACAAACAATAGACCATCGATTATAGTAGTTTTTCCACATAGTTTCTTTGGTCTAACGGTCTCTTTCTTGCCGATCTAAAAGCCAACGTTCGATTAGAACGTGCGGCGCATTTCACGGGAAGTGCTTAAAACGTGCGAAAGTTTGAATCGCTCTATTGCCAGAGGTGTCCATTTACACGACATAATTTTTCGAAGAATTATAATGATAAAAGGAATCAATCGTAAGATTAAAGAATTTGTTTTTAGTTACTGAGTTATACAACAAACATATCGTTTATTTAATTATTGTCCATTATGTAGTTTACCTTATTAAGTAGTTGTTTATTAAGGGGCTTTATTTATTTACTCAGACAGAGTAGAGATAGAGAAGATTTTAAGTAAATTTCTGAAAACGATTACATTTGACCTTAATACACTAGTGTAAATATTTATAACAGCAATTTTAATATTATTCACTATTTAAACAAAAACAAAAAAAAAACAGTTTGCATTTCTTGGAAGCTCACTTTTAGTGTTAATCTATAGAGCTTCGTGCAGAGACATGTTGTGCACGTTGCAGAGAAATAATAATCCATCTTGCAAAAGAGAGTAATTTATGTAATCACAATAAACAATTTTAATCTGCACATACAAAAAACTTCCAAGAAAAAATTGATCTGGTTTTTTTGAATTCCTTACAAGATAAGATAATTGTGACGTGAAAGAAATTTACAGTATGTACTATAAAAAAATATTCGTAGTAGATTGAAATTCATGATTTATAATCAATATCTCGTTAAGCCAATAGGGTTGATCAATTTTTTCTTTGGCTTCAAAATAGAACCGAAATTAAGAAATTAAAATTAAATAAATTAATCTTGTTACGAAAAAAGTTATAACTTAAATCTTTTATACTATGTACTAATATACAATCAACTATTTTTTATCTTTTATTTCCTTATCAAATTTCTTAGGAAATACCTTGTTCATTATTTACACAATTTAGATTTACAAATCCATCATACATTATTTACTAAATAAGAGTATGTACATATGATTATGTCTAAGTGACAAACAAATTTAATTTATAAATTCTTATTACTTACCATTTTATTGCATTCACGTTTTCTTTATACAAAGATGCACAAATTTACATTCTTGTATTAAAACACGGTTATAACAGGTTTTGAAACGAGGGCATTTCGTGTAGAAGCTGCATATAAAATAAAAACAATTCCTCTGTTTCTTATCTTAAATTCATACGTTTTTATTTAAAAATAACAATTTCTATTAAATAATATTAATATCATAATATAAATCATCAAATAATTAAATAACAATATAAAGATGATAAGCAAAACTTGTATATGGTATTAATTACAGTCTTTTTTTAAATTTATATATTTTATTCTGTACATCCCCTAACTATATATTTCATATTTTTTGTAAGCTTATTGTTTTAATATAATTATGTTAATAATTATCCAATTTACAATAAGCATTAAATGTATCTTAATATGTACTAATGTTTAAAACATAAAAATTAATTTCATAAATGATAAATAAGACATAATATTTTTGAAAGTACGTTGACAAACAATCATCACACCTTTTATAAAATTTATAACCTTGTTGCATCCAAATTTATTGACGCTTGTAAAAGTAGAGAAAGCGCCTCTCGAGGAAAAAAGTTAAATGATGCACCTGATAAATTGACATTTGTCGCAAATGCGACGAAAGAAACCCGTGTGTCCATTGTCGCAGTTTAAATAAATTAAACGATAAGAGATATTTTTTCTTTGCCTGTTTATTAGAGGATTCGATAGTTAACTCTCAAATAATAAATATTTAAATTGTTTAGATTCGCTTAACTGTTTCTTCCACCACAGTAATTTATAAATTGACGATTGATTGAATTAAATATACAAATTTCATGTGACTGGGCATTGCATCAATTTGAATACGTTAAATTTTTTCAGTTTTTAATCTTATAATATAGTACGAAAAACATTATAATGCAACAAATATATAGTACGACAATTACTTTATTTTACGTATCGTAAGAAAAATAAGGAAGGGAAAGCTCTTAATGTTATTCACGCAAAGTTCTGCAATTTCGAAGTGATAAAAAAATCTGTTCGAGGCCAAAAGGAAAACGCGCTTATCACGCTGCGGGTTTAATTTCAACGACTGAAACCACATTCAAGATTTAAGTTTCAAGCAGAGGTATGTGATTTAATGCTCTCTGATCATAAATTGATTTCTTTAAAACTATTCGGGCAGTTACCTTGTAAAAAGAATATAATTCCAAAGTCAATTAAAAAAATTGATTTTGATCTTTTAAATTCTTTGTTACTACATGATCAGAAGAAAATTATGTCATTGAGCGACCCTAACAGTACTATGCATCAATTTTTAAATGATTAATGAAGACTACTTAAAGTAATTAAGTTGAACAAGTTATTAAATTATTTGTGTAATCAACCCAATAATGTTAAGCTGCGTAATCATGTACGAAGATTTCAAGGAATCAACCAAGGAAAGTTTTTTTTTCACTCTAGGTTTGAACAGTCCAAGAAAAATCTGAAAAGTCAATGGCGTTTAGTGGATGACATTATCGGTAAAGGTTAGAATACTAAAACAATTTCAGAAATCATTAATACAGATGGATGTTTGATAAGTGATCGAAGTGACATAACGAATGCTTTCAATACATTTTTTATTGAAGTGTCTCTAAATCTTAAGCAGCAGAATAGCTGTGGTTCTCATGTCCATAATACTTGTCTTAAAATGATCTGCCATAAAAATATTTCGGAAAGTTTTTTCTTCACACCAATCTCTCCATCTGAAATTATAAACTACGTAAACGGATTCAATAATTCCAACTCATCTGGAATAGACAACATTAGCAACAAAGTTCTTAAAATGATTGGTAAATGAATGGTATTGTCCCTGTGTTTTGAAAACAGCAGTTGTTATTCCTTTATATAAGAAAGGGGATCCGAGTGATATATAAAACTATAGCCCTATATCATTATTGTCCGTTTTTATCAAAAATTCGTGAAAAGTGCATTAAAACTAGACTTTTAATTTTCTGAATAAAAGGCAATTTTTCTCAAAAAGTCAGTATGGTTTCACGGAGGGTTGTGGCACTGAATTTGCTTTAAATGACTTTATATCTTACATAATGTGTTCGATAAACGATAATTGTAGTGTTGCTTCAATTTTCGTTGATTTTACTAAAGCATTTGATACAGTTGACCATGAATTGTTGCTATATAAAATAAATTGTGCAGGTATTCGAGGGATCGCCAATGCTTGGTTTTGTTCTTACCTTGCCAGTAGAAGGCAAACTGTAAAAATTGGTGACGAATATAGTGGACTTAGAGTGGTTAATTGCGGTGTTCCACAGGGCTCGGTACTGGGTCCAATTCTCTTTCTAATTTATATCAACTCGTTGTTCCATCTACTACTATAGACATCTACTATGGATATAACGTGGCTTTTGCTGATGATGTTTCACTAACTTATAAGCGTGCTTCCCCAAAATCGGTTGTTAATCAGATGAATTATGACCATATGGTTTTGAGAAAATGGTTAGATATTCATTTCATGTTTATGAGTACGAAAACTAAAGCTATGTTTTTTATGTTTTCTGGTAATGCTACCACAAACCTGACAATTCTGTATCATTCATCAGAGTGTATTAATTTTAAAACCATGAACCACATGAACGGAACACCAAATGTTTCTAGATGTCTGAGCGCTTGTGTATGTATTAATTCTGTTGAACAGTTTAAATATGTTATTTAGGAATTACTTTAGATTCCAAACTTATTTTCAAAAAACATCGAAAATTTGCAGCTATATATGTGCGGTTGTAAACGGAAGTTCTGTCTTTTATGTATGCTTTGTCCAGGCTCTGTTCTACTGCGCGTTTACTACGGCTTAATTCAAGACAAGTTACAGTATAGTATTGTAATATGTGGTAGTATTTATGAATCTATATTCAAATCGTTGGTTGTAGATTGTAAATGGGTTGTTGTTTTAAAATCGAAATATTTACAATCTGGATAAATAAAAATGGCGACAATTCTTGTATCAACTTACGGTACTGTACTAATTACAAAAGAGAAGTTGATTAATCCGCGAATTAGGCGAAGGTTTCTCAAAAAGCTATAGATTTCGACACTTAGAAAACTATGCCGATTTTAGAAACTATTGAATTTAGTCAAGGTTACATTCTACATATTCGATATAACAACGGAAAGAATTTCATTATACAACATGGTTATTTAGAATGTATTAGTTTAGAAGTTGAAATAACTATTGGAGTAAATAAAAAAATTATCTCTAAATGATGTGGTTCATATTTATTTAATGCATATTTGTAACACTATGGTTCACACCTCTGCCTTTGGATAGGTGTGTTGCCATAACGAAGAGAAGAATTATATGTTCCCTGGGTTGAAAAGGGAAAGAAAACAAAAAAATGAAATTATCAGTATCGTTACCGGTTGCACTCTTTAATGACGTGTCTGTCATTAGATTCGTGCATATTGTAAACTAGAAAAAGATTATAAGTTGAATTTAAAATAAAGAAATTAAAACATAATCGTGTTGTATTATTTAATTTAAAGAAAATAAAAGTAAAAGAAATTTTAATAATTTTGTGCAACCAACAACAAAAAAAACTACGAGACGAAAATCTCTGTGTTACATATTGCGATAAGCCTCAAATCGGCTAAAAAAATATTCCAAGCCAATCACAATGCTATATGCAATTACAAGATACGAGATGAAGCGATACAAAAGCACAATACAAACTTACACCAACTAGTGCAGTGAAATAAAATTTAACGTTCTACAATAACACATTCTAATTTCAACTAAAAATTTGCATACCACTTTTTAAGGATTTAGAATGGCGCCATGGCGGTACAAAATGATACATTTTAAATTTCTCTTTTATTATCAAACGTACAGAGCAGCAGAGCAAATACAGGAAAAACTCGATTAACTCTATAAATTTATTTAACTTCATAATATTCAGTCAGGATGGATGTAATTAAAAATATTTGGGAATACATTTTATGGCCACGTAAATAGATTGAATACGTAAATCGGGTGTAGCGAAGTGAAATCCCGTATGCCCGCGAGAGATGTCGAAGTCATTAGTCGCTAAAATCTTAAAATTTATTCAGGCCATAGATGGTAATAAGAAAAAATGGCCACTTGGGTACGTTCAAAGCTTGCATTAAGTATTACAAAACGTAAACGTAATTTTAAAATTAATGTAGTCGAAATTAATAATTTAATGAAACATTCAAGACACATTTGTTACCATATAACTACATACGAAATATTTTAGCCGCCAGTCAGCAAGCGTTGGAATTATATTTGGGAGTCACTAATTGAACAAAATCAAGGCTACTAAGATAATTCAAAGTTCTATCGTGTTTATTGGAAAACCCTTAAGCCTTGTTCAGACTACGTTAGTAATTTAGTCGAGTAGCGAGTATTTTAGTAACTAAATGTGTCTGAACATTAAAATTTTAGTCGAGTAGATTAGTAAATGATTTAGTCGAGTCGATCCATTTTATTCTATTTTTTTTTAGTTGAGTAAGGCCCCCACCACTCTTCAAAATAAAACAAAATAAAAAAACGAGACAAAACAAGTGCGAACATGTTGATTGTTGTTGTTGATTTAGTCGAGTAGTTGCCGCAAGGATGTCGTCTCATTGGAGCGACGAAACAACGAAATATATATAACTTGGATGTCTATTTAATTTGTTGCGAATTCTCTTCATTTTGAAACACTGCTCACTCACTTCCCTCTATGCAAAAAACCAGGAGTGGGATATTGTAACTTCACTTTCCATTCGAATTCGATAGATTTTATGTCTCATGTTTCAAGAATAAAATTTTACTCTATTTCGTTTTTCAATTATACTCTTTTTCTTGCTATCTCAGCTTGCTCGAATAAAACGACATGCTATTTCTACTTAAACTCATGATTATTTATCACTGAAATTTTTTTTTAGTGATACTTTATCGATTTAAAAAAGGAAAAGAAAAGTACGCAACAAAAAGAGATCGCAATAGAAAAAGCGATAATCAAAAAGCGAAATAGAGTACAAATTTATTCTTGAAATATGAGACATACAATCTATCGAATTCGAATCGAAAGTGATGTTACAATATCCCACTCCAGATCCAATTTTAAGATTCACAGCTGTAGTCTGAGCGAACATCAAAATAATTCATTTATAAATCATATACATAATTGACTCATAATTTCCGTTTCATAAATGAATCATTTCGATTCACAAAAAGTGAACTTCATCATTTTCGAATCACATCATTTAAAAATTAGAGCTCATCTTTTATGATTTAAAGTTGAATTGTAAACGAACTTCACAAATTGTTCAATACTACATCATCGAAATGATTCAACATTTTTGTTTCAACAACGAATCATTTTCAATCCACAAAAAGTGAAGTAATTCTAAAATAACTTTACTCTAAAAAACCGTATAAAATTAGGGATGGGCAAATTACGCAACCTCAAGTTGCGACGTATAGTTTATTAATTCTTCATTGTTGTGTATTATAAACTCAAACTGTGAACTGTGCTGGTGCACTTTAAAATTTTACGTTCGGTATCTGAGTGCAAATTAACATTTTTAATTTTTTATTATAAATAATATACATAATGTAATTGTATTTAATAACTATATTAATATTTATTAGTTATTGGGGCCGATTCAATACAAATTTCTATTCTTCTATTATTTCAAGGAAAACTCGATAGAATTTACAAAAAAATCCTCAAAAATGTTAAGATTGTTTGAAAATCGTATCTAGTTCTCGTAGAAATAATAGCAGAATAGAAAAAATGAAAAATAGAAGATATACATTGAATCGGGCGCCAATTATCCATATTAATTAGTAATTGGAAAATTGTAAGTATTACATTTTTTTTCATATATTTTCCATGCGGTTTCAATGAAAGATAAAAATTTAAGGTTATAAAATGTTAATGTAACATTTATGTAGATTTGTTTTTATTTAATATAATAATATCTTTAATTTTTTTTATAAGAAAATCCACGCGATGTCAATATTACAACAGGAAGATTTATTATTTGAAGATGAGGAATACTTGTCAAGTGATGAGTTGTGGGATGACGATTCTGAAAACTACATTAAATTTAGAACCATAAAGACTACGATACCAACTACCAGCACCGAATATCCAATACCACCCAAAAAATTTAACTATAAAGCGGTTTCTCAAAAATCACCAAGCATTTCTGACTATGAAAATATTTTAAAAAACAAAAATTGTACATCGACAAGTAGTAGTAATAAATGGTTATAATAATTAAATAAATGGTTTGTGTAAATTAATAATTTTAACTGTTTTTTTTGACTCGTATTGGAATCCTTATTAATCACATTTTTTTCCAAATAAATGAATCCATTATTATACATCACATATGACCTATAATTGATTCATAAACGAATCAATTTACGATTCATATTAAACTTCATATATGATGCATAATTAATTCTAGAAAGATTCATTTTTTACTTCAAATTTGAAGCACAAATGATTCATTATTAATTTCCTTATTAATTCATTTGTTAAGAATCATTTTTACGTGCTCTTTTTTAAACTTCAGAAATAATTCCTAATTGATTCTTTTTTATGATGAAATACTTCGCGTGAATTCTAATTATCATACAACGAAGGAATCAAAAAGGTTTCGTGTATAACTCATTCAAGTGAATCGAAAGTGAACTCCGCCATATAACGCTGAATTCATTTTTGATTCAATTTTGGCTCGTCTTGCATAGAGGGTTGTGACTTGTACTCGACTGTAGTGCGAACGTTTTTTGGTCAGTTCATCGATGTTAGTTACTAAAATACTCGCTACTCGACTAAATTACTAACGTAGTCTAAACAAGGCTTTAGGTATAAGAAAATCGCCAGAGTTAAAATAATAGCTTGTTCAAACTAGGGAATAGTACTCCAGATTTGCCTAATCAAGTTGACTTGTAACCTGGATTAGTTTTTTTCGCATTCAGACTGTAAGAGAAAATCGCGATTAAAAGAGGCCCTGCACTTTGTGCCTTTCGCATAAAATAAGTCATAAAACATCTATTACTTCAAATGCTAAAAATGGTCTGCTAATGTTAATCAAATGACCAACTAAACTCCGTTTAGAATAAAAAATTATTTTGATCTAACATTGCAATATTGTAAGCGCTGTAATAACTTAATCGAGATTAGAGACAAAATCCATAAATTTATTAACGATTACTTTAATCTATAATTGAAACACGATTAACTTAATCTCAGTCATTTGCTAGTTTTTTTTATACATTTTTTAATTGGGTGCAGAGCGGACTTATTAACGGTCCTAGCTCCTTGTAACTATCAGAGCTTCTGCATCCAATGCGCGATCCTGCAAGTATAAAGATTAATAGTTACCTTAAATTTACTCATGTTGTTTTCCTTCGGAAATTTGAAATGTAGTAGCGAATTCCACTTTTTTGATGGTCGATATAAAAATTCACGCTTGACTTCTTCAGTTCGAGGTTTCGGGAGCTGCACCGTAAACCTATGTGCATTGGTTGTTCCTCTTGTTGTTGTAACGAATGGTGGTATTTTCTCCGATAGTTCGGAGATTAAACTTAAAAGCAATACTCTATACATGGTCAGGTTTTATATATCTGGAGAACTTGGTGCGATTTAAAAACCATCGATTCAGGAACCCAAGTTTGTTTGAAACTGATTTAGCCAATGCAACGATGTGTTCATTCCATTTGAGTTTGTTACTTGCATATTTGTGTCTTTTTTTCGTTAAATTGTACTAAGTTGTTATTATACCACTCAAATATTGTACTTAAATCGGAATTAAGAGAAGTTACGACTTCTGCCCGTTTATTATCTAGATCTATGGATAGGGTTTACAGCGCTATCCAGCAAATCGTTGATGTATAGCAAAAACATGGTCGGTGACAGAGGTGACCCCTGAGGGACTCCGGCATTTGTGGAGTGCGTCGATGATGATCTCCCATTAAGCACGACCTGGTTTTGCGGTCATTGAGATAGCTTTTAATCCACCTGGTGGTCATCGAGTCTAGCCCGTATATGCTACAAGTTTATAAATAAAATTCTCATGCCATACCTTATCAAAAGCCTTGGATATATTCAAGCCGATTGCAAAGGCCTCTCCGTGGTGTTCTACGGCGAGATTCCATTTGTTCGTGACATACATCAGGAGATCGGTCGTGGATGTGCTTTCTCGAAAGCCGTATTGTCTATCCAAAATTAGTTTGTTAATTTCAAGATATTTAACTATATGTTTATTGACGCATTTCTCAAAGACTTCAGCGACGGCTGACACAATTGATATTGGCCGGTCAGTTTTGTCACAACCCTGTTTCAGCACGGGTTACACTCCTCCAGGCGTTCGGGTAGTCGCCCTGCTTATATGAAAGTAGGAAAATGTTAGATAATATTGGAGCCAGTTCACTGGCAAACTCCTTCAATATTCGAACTGGAACTCCATCGGGTCCGGTGGCCTTGTTTGCATTCATTGACTTCAGATTAGTAAAGAGAATTTCCTCCGAGATGGCGACGGGGCTCATTTTAGAACCACAATATGGAATTAATGGAGGTCCAATTCCATCTGGGACAACTAATGTCGAGTTCGATTTGAAGACGCTCGGCTTGTAAACATGGATCCACCACCAAACCGCTGTCAGCACGTTTCAATGATGAAACAGATATTTTCGAAATATTTGCCACCGATGCGACCATGTGGTTAAAACTTGCGATCGGAGATTTTCAACTCGGAAGCCGCTTTCTTGCTGTCGGCTCTTTTTGTACTCTCCCATAGGTTTGTTTGCAGATGATGCGTATCGTAATTCCTCATAAGAAATTTCGTTGCGTTTATATATTTTGTATGCCGCTTTATTTTGTTTGGCAGCTTGGGTGGCTTCTTTTGAAAATATTTTAAAATTTTGATTGGGATTGGAAAATGATGAGGGGATAAATTTATTCATTCCATGTAAAACGATGTCATTAAAACTGGAATACGGTGTCGTCTATGTTGTTGTTATGTAAGCAATGGCATTCTCAAGGGAAATGTTGAAAAAATTACCGTAAACCATCAAAATCAGCTTTGTTAAAATGCCAAAGACGCCTTGGCTGCTGCCTAAATTCGAGTAGTGTTTCGGAAGATATTTTTGTGGTTATTGAGTTATGGTTAGAATTTCCAATTCCAGTTTCGACATTGGCTTCCATAGAATGGGGGATTGATGTCAGACAGAGATCCAGAATATGAACTCCTCTAGAATTTTGGCATTCAAATGTGTTCTCACTAACAATCTGCGTGAGGTCCTGCGTAGACAAGCCATTCCACATGGCGCCCAGCGACATTTGTATCTTTGTGTTTGAACCATTGTTTATGGTGGGCATTAAAGTCACCGACCGTAATTAATTCGCACTCGGGATGTTGATTGCGAATATCGTCATATGACAGGTTCCCGAAGAAGCTAATCCGTCTGATTAGGAGATCTGTACAAACTAATTAAAAAAAGGAGTTTATTAGGAAGGAAAATTTTAAGCACAATAGTCTGAGCAGTTTATCGAGATTACTAATCCCTGGTCTGAACATAGCATAATCCGTTTAAATTATAGCTTATTTGTAATAATCACTTCTGGTACCAGTGTATTTAATAAAAACTGTGCCTTATTCCTGCCGGGCCTCATGATGATAATACAAAATATTGGATGATAGGTATTTGTTTTTGTAAATGGATTGTTGTTATTCTAGCCAACGGATTATTAAAAATTTGACAAATCGGTTAAACACAGCGATTGTGTTTACGCTAATTTAACAACTTTGGACCAATTCTCAGAATGAAACCACTAAATTCTGCTAAAACATTTACATTCTTCAAAATGAGGGTAAAAACATGTTTTCAAATCAAACAAAAAAACAAGAATACTAAAAATCGATATTATTTTAACCACAGTAAATGATTAACCCGAAATTTCGCCCGAAGCCGTACTAATTTAATTATATTTATTGTTTGCCATATTAACTATACCTAAAGCGATTATTTCTTTCAGATTATCTGAGTTCCATAGCGTAGCATAAAAATCGAACTTAATAACATGGAATACCCACCTCAATTACTGTTTACGGCGATCAAATAAAATAATAATCATATATAAATTAGATATTATTGTCACAATAAAAACCATCAGTCTTGAATGTAGGTAGGTACCTATGTCTTTTTTTTACTAAATTTGTGTAATTAAAGTTATAAAAAGTTCGAAATTATACGAATTTGTACCTATATAATTTTTATATTGATATGACTTACAAAAAAATTCGATTTTTTTTATTCCTATACATTATATGTATGTATTATAGTAATAATATTAACACTAGCCTATTTGTTTATGTGTAATCTTGACCAATTATTTTTTTTTAATTATGTATATTAATAAACATCTTAAAACTAAATAAAAATATAAAATATAAAAATAATTAAATTAATTAATAATTATAATAATAATAATAATTTATTTAGGCTAGATACAAATATGGAATTGTTTTTTATTTTTATTTATTCGAAAAATCTAATCTAAAAAATTTAAATATAACGCACTTGGTTTTATAACAGCAAACAAAACGGATTTTATTCATCTTCATCTGTATTTGGAATGCACATAAAAAGTTTAGCACACAGCATATTTATTCGATACGAGGTGTCGGTTAAAAATTTCACCGGATTTTTTATTGTTAAGTAGAAGACAACCACACCAATAATGATAATCACGGTTGCTATTCCCACTTCGAGAGGTGATACGTAACATGAGAATAACACCAAAAAACTACAAATCACTAAATATATATAGGGGAAGGCTAAATTGACCTGAAATTGACAAAAAAAAACAATTTTGTATGATCGGTGGATACTACAAACAATTTTATTTTATTTGATTACCTTGATCGGTCGATGGGCTGTTGGTTGTTTATGTCGCAACCAAAGTAATCCAGAAATTGACAATAATGTGAATAAGGCCTCAACATAACTTACATAATTGATCAGTGAGTAAACATCTTCTATAACTAGTAACGATAACGTAATAATACACTAGAAGTAAAAAAATACTATTATTCACTATGCCCCCAAATAATATTCCACAATAATGGTATTACCAAAAATATTAATGATGGCACGGGTGTAAGGCACTTTGTATTTATTAATGAGATAGCGGCGGGTAAATGACCATTTCGGGCACCAACAAAAAATAAACGCGACGAGGCAAATATTGCACCATTTAATGAACCAAAAGTGGAACAGGCGACAAACAATGGCACAATCCATGCCATAAATCCCAACATTTTATAACCAAATGTTACTGCAACGGCATTTGACGATAAAATTTCATCTGTTGTAAGCACCGTGAAATATGCAATATTTGTAATTAGATAGATAATAGTTACAACTGGCATACTAATACAAATTGCTTTTGGAAGATTCCTTTAAATAAATAAAATCGAAATTTAATTACCGAAACATTTATTAATATACCTAAATGGTAAAAAAAACTCACTTGTATGGATCTTTTAGCTCTTCCGTCACAAAATTCAGATAGTTCCATCCCGAATATGAAAATAGTCCACTGTAAAATGCTAAGGCAATATAACCGGGCGATGTTTCTGAACCAGCAAACGGTCCTTCCCAGTGTTGTGTATTCCCACCAAATAGATACCATATACCAGCTACAACGATTACTAATAAGGCACAAATTTTAGTTCCTGTAAAAATATCAGTCACGCGAGTTACCCATTTAACATTGTAACAGTTTATAGCTGTCAGAAGGCCTATAAAATAAAAAGGTACCATAAAATTAGTTCAAATACTGAAATAGATTAAAAATTGTAAAATTCTTACATGTGATAACAGCTGCCAGCAATCGTATGGCCATATATGGTGCTTCACATTCTGGCCACAATGGCTGTAATAAATACTGGGCAAATGTCAATGCAGTAATTGCATTGCCTGTAGGCACTAAAATTAATAAGGCAACCCATAAATATAAAAATGCCGGTAGTGGACCAAATGCTACTCCGATGTATGCATAATCACCACCTGATTTTGGTATAAGTGTTCCTGAAAATAAACAAAACATAAATCGAGATTTAATTTTGCGTTGCTACAACAAGTTATAAAATTGGTTTTCTACTGTACATTTAGATAAATTAAATTTATTTGTTTGTTTTATTATTCCATCCTCTTAAAATAGAATCAAATATATTTTTTTCGGCATTAAATTTAAGTTGTTATTTGTTCTAATATAGATTTAATAGTTATTTGTGTAGTATGAGTTGTATTTTGTTTGGATAGACCTATGTAGTACGCGAGTATACAAATTACTTATTGTTTTACGTAAATTATCGAAAAATGAAGTTTATTTAATTATTTTAATTAGATACTAATAATCTACAATACGAGCTTGGGTCTAGTATAGTATTTAGTTGCGAAACTTAAAAAAAGCAATTCGCGTGAGGTTATATAACGAATCTACATTCGACGGATTTTATCAAAGCAATCTTGATTATACAAGGTCATAGTGTAAAAATCGAAGCTTTTATAATGGAATAAGAAACGAGGAAAAACCCAAAATTTTCATAGTAAAACACATATGGGAAATCACTTTTTTTCCTAAGACAAATTTTTAAATGAAAACGTTACAAATTCTTAATTATAATATTTTCATAAATATTTGAATTTTAAGTATATCGTTTTCATTTTCCTTTAATAATTGATTTATTTAAACCAAAATTTAAAAAAAAAATCAAATTGAAATAAAAGCCAATATAGATTCCATAAATGGCAGTAATGGCAAACATTTTGTAAAATCGTACCATAAATTGCCACCTGGGGATATTTTAAGTTCAAAAATTGTAGGAAAAGTAAAACCAATTCACAAAATATTCAAAACGTGTCATAATTTTGTGATTAAATAATTTTTATTCGAATTTTCCTGTAAACATCTTAGACATCTAACGTACACTAGTAAAACTAAAGATAAATTTAGCAAGTATTACATGGTGGGCCATCTGTTGGTCCTTTTTCAATCAATGAATTTTAGTACTTAATGTCATCTGTTCTAAAAAATTCTTTAACATATGAAAAGTCAAAAATATGTCATTTATCATCATGAAGTCGCTAACAACACAACAACATGAGAGTTTTGGTCGACATGGACGTATTACTGAGCGTGCAATTGGCAAAATTATTGATCGTTTTGAAGAAACTGGTTCAGTCAAAGGTCGCAGACCGTATCAACATGTTCATTCAGTTCGTGGCAGCTGTTAGTAAAAGTGTTCGTAATGAACCAAGTTCACAAGAACTAAACATTTCACGAACCACATTACGACGCATTTTGCATGTTGATCTTCATTTGCATTCATACAAAATTCAACTAACTCAAAAATTGAGTCCACCAGACTATTTAAATCGTCGTCGTTTTGTTAGTTGGAACGAAATGAAGGTTTTTCATCAAAAATCATCTTTAGCGATGAAGCTCATTTTCATCTTAATGGGTAAAGGTAAGGTTTATGCGAATCATCCACAAACAATTCAACAACTTAAAAACAACTTTCGAGCTGAAATTGAGGTGAAATTTTGATGTTTAGATGCAGACCTTTAGACGAAGCCGTGGTGGGCAATAGAACCATCTTTCATTATCAATAAAATAAATTTGACTTTTCATCCCAAAATGTGTGTTTTATTTACAAATATGATAGAAAAAGGACTAACAGATGGCCCACCCTGTATTTAATTCGTCAGAGCCAATTTTGATGTATTTTTCAAAATGCAAGTTCGAAAAACATATTTTAGAAATAATTTAATTTTAATATTTCTTCAGTTAATATTTACTTAATACCAATGTAGCTTTTATATAAACCTTTGTAACGACTTTGGTCGAGTCGTTCCCGTGGTAAACGAAGGAACACACGAGTCCAAATACGTAAACACACGGTCTTGTAAAGTATGGGGGATCACTTTCTGCATTAGACGGGAAGGAGTTTGAGGTGCATTGCACAAGCCAAACGGCATTACCTTAAACTGTAACAGTAGTTGTCCAAGCACAGTAAACCCAGTTTTGTCACGAGAATCAGGGTGTGTAACGGGATCTGCCGGAAGGCATCTTTGAGGTCGAGACTGGATATGTAACGCGTATAATCTAATCGACTAATAAGACTCTCAATTAACGGCAAAGGAAACGCTTCCTTTTGAATGACACTGTTAAGACGTCGAGCATCTAAGCAAAGCCGTATCTGGCAGTTTGTCTTGGAAACTGGTGCTATCGATGAGCTCGACTCGCCGGTAGATTCCTCAATGACATCTAACTTTAGCATCCGCTCTATCTCTTCATTAATCTGTTTTTATTTAATCGGCGATACAGGATAAAATCGCTGCTTCATGGGTTTATCTTCTGTTAGTTTAATCTGATGATGAACCAAATGTGTTCTACCAAGACCAAGTTTTGTAAAAGAGAGAAATTTTCAATAATTTGCCGTAATTTTTCCTGATCATTTGGAGATAGTAAATGCTGCTCATAATTACTTGTGTTATTTTGATTTTCAGGAATGATTTCACAGAGATTATCGGAAGATGGGCTAGAATTAAACGCATGATCATATTGACTGTACATTTGAAAGAGGGTAATTTGAATACCGAATTTGTTCCAGAAATTCATTCCGAGATATAATGGCTGCTGTAATGTAGGGACAATGAATAAACGAATTAGATGTGGCTGGCGATTGAAAGTGATTTTTACATAGATAAATTCACAGACTCGCTGAGACTCACCACTAGCGGTAGAGACAGTAGTTGGTAAATGATGTAGTATCTTAGTTTTTGGGTCATACAAAAACAATTCAGAACCCGCCCCTAAAATAGTAACACTTGCTCCGCTACTCAATAACCCGTGATACAATCGACCATTTATTAAAATATCGGCATATGGGCGTCCATCTGATGGATCGTTTGTAATAACTGATGCTAAAATGTTAGAACACAGAGTTCTAATGTTGTTCCAATAATAACGGGTGCGTTCCCTTTGTTTCGATGATATAATGTTTTTGCGGATCTGATCTAATTTTATTGGATTTGAAACAATTTTGGATTTTAATTATATTTTACTAGAAGCTTTAGTGAGATTATCCGATGCGTACATACGGATTTAGTTACTATGGGACAATTACTGGTGGCAGTTTGAAATAATAAAAAATTATGTCTATTGAAAATGAAATGAATCTTCAGAATCTATGGATTCGACTTCCCATTGTTGGCATTCTGTCGATGAACTTCCATCATCAAAGAGTTTGGATTAATATCCTGAGAGGTTGATGGATTAGATATATTCACCTGCGCGACGTCTTGCTTATTATAATCGTGATTCGTGATATCCTTGAACCGGACTGGAGGCACTTTCCAATCTCTGGTTTTCCATTTGAAGATCATGGATTGATTTTCGCGTTGTGATGCTGAAATCCAGACTAACTTTCGTGGTACCGCCAACACAAACACACTGGAGTGTCGTTACACTTTTTATAATATTTTTTATAATACCTTTTATAATACTAAAATCCTATTAAAATCAGTGAAAAGTTATACTCAGGCTCTATGCTCTAGAAGGCTCTGATTTTATGTGTAGAGAGTTGAAAAAATATTTTCACATAAATATGTTGCAGCAAATGCCAGACGAATATTAAATGGCTGAACAAATTTATTCTCAATGCTAATGAAAGTCAAACCCCTTAAATAGTTATTAGTCGAGGCAATGAAGCACTAAAAAGGCCAAAAGTTCGGAATTTTTTCCATAAAGACGGATCGGAATGCGGTTTTTTTGCATTCGCTTCCAAAAATTATTTGTAAAAAATGTACCTACTTTGTACCTATTGTATGACAAATCGGAAATTGCATTGCTGCAGCCAAAAATGCATTCAAAAAATGCATTTTTTGAGACGGCTTTTGGAAGATTTCAAAACTTTGTAAATAAGAGTCAGAACTGGCCCAAATCGGGTACTCGGAGATTTTCGAGGTCGCTGATCACGATTATGATGTTCAAATTGACCCCCGAACACCTGGAGCTCAGGAACGTCATCTCCGTGGGACTCTCCCACAAATCACGCGGGGAAGGAGAAAAACTCAGCGCCCGGGAGTTTCTTGGGTCGCTGAATTCAAATGTGGCATCGGCGAACAACCCCCGGACACCTGGTGCGCCCAAACCTGGACGTGGACGTCATCCCCGAGTATTTTCCTAACAAGATCGCCAAAAACAACTCAAAAATCATTGTAGGGGCGTTTTTTGGGGCACTTAATCCAAATTTCACGTCGAAAACGATCCCCTGAACACCTAGTGCACCGTAACCTGGGCCTGAACGTCGTCTCCGAGGGGTTTCCTCACACAATCGAAGAAGACGAACCGAAAATCGTTATGGGGGGTTTTTTGGAGCGCTGAATCCGGATTTCACGTCGAAAAGTACCTTCCCAACACATGGTGCACCCGAACTTTTATCTTGACATCGATGTCATTCCGACATCAATACTGCAACCGACATAAAGACCGACATCAATACTGCAACAGCTGTGTGAAATTGTTGATTTTAGTTAAATTATGGGAGGAGGAAAGAAATAGAATGAATAGAAAGTCAATATTCAACTCAAATCAAATAAAATCCAACTGTAACTTTACCTTCCCTCATTAATTAATACCTTTAATTTTTAAATACGTAACTCAATATCAAATTCTTAATCAAGCGGCACATCGCTAGTCTGTTCATTTTCTTCGTCATCAACTGACGTATTCATAAGTGGAACATCTTCCTCATCTAAGGCCTCTCTCTCTGCTGTAATAACGTTTTCAACGGAATATCTGTCAGTATTGTTGCAAGTTGAGACTTCACAAATTTTACAGGCAAGATTGCAAGGGAGGCCGTGCTTCCTGCAACTACAGGACAACAGATTACAATCTCCTGCACATCCACAGAATATTAGTTCCATAATATTCTTGGGCGCAGGTTTTTGTGTCATTTCTACAGGAACCAGTGTTATATATTTTTTAATATATATTTTGGAAGAGTCCCATGGAGATGACGTTCATCGGCGTTCCTGAGCTCCAGGTGTTCGGGGGGCTAATTTGAACATCATAATCGTGATCAGCTACCTCGAAAACCTCCGATTACCCGATTTGGGCCAATTCTGACTCTTATTTACAAAGTTTTGAAATCTTCCAAAAGCCGTCTCAAAAAATGCATTTTTTTGAATGCATTTTTGGCTGCAGCAATGCAATTTCCGATTTGTCATACAATAGGTACAAAGTAGGTATATTTTTTACAAATAATTTTTGGAAGCGAATGCAAAAAACCGCATTCCGATCCGTCTTTATGGAAAAAATTACGAAATTTTGTGCTTCATTGCCTCGACTATTTAGTTTGTTTTGAAAGTTCAAGTTTAAACTTGAACCGTTGCTCAGTAAATTTTTTCTGAGCTCCTATTTCAAAAAGCTATTATTGATCCAAACAAAAAATTTGGTGACTCCAATATAAAAAAAAAATATCTAATAAATTCTGGAGCGGAAGTCTTAGTGCTTTCGGTTTCTCAGGAAGAACAATTTAAAGGTAAATCAGAATTTTTGTTGCTCGGGATTAAAATTAGTTCTTATGGTACTATTTTCATTGTAGTCGACAATGCAGTATGAACCTAATCACTGTGATTTGTCGGTACATGTTAAGGGGACCATCTTTTGGATCCTCTCATCGTATACTCATTTGTAAAGAATATACCGCAATACATCCTGCTTTCTTGCAGATACATGGGAGGTAGACCACACTACTAAAGCTGGACATCTTTCTATAGAAAAAGGAGTACGAAGACCGTCACATAGCCTTTAGGTGAGTTAGTTTCATTCGGTTACCTCACCTCATAACAAAGACTTCCCTATCGGTTTTCTTGGATCAAATCTCGTGACAAGATTTTCCCAAAACTGCATTTACGCGTTCGGTTTTCGTATACAGCAGGACAATCTTTTAAACGAATTATGCACATTAATCTTAATAAATGTCATTTGGCCAAAAAATGAAATAATTTCCTAGGTTATACGATTATAAAGCAAGGTATTAAGCCGACACCTAAATGAATTAACGGCATTTCATAGTTTAGCTTGCTTGGATTCTGGGGCTCTGATTTTTTTTTTTTCTAAACGACTATGTCGTTTAGGTGGTGCTCTTTTAGCTATTCATAAGCCAATTAGTAATGTAGAATTTGAATTATTTTTAAGTTCCCTTGAACAGTATGTGTTAAACTAGCTATGGCAAGAAGATAAAGTACTTACATATAAGTATGTACATTACCTGGGTCCCATTTGAAAAGCGATATTTCAAAACGCGAGTACAAAACGCGATATGGTACAAAACGCAATATTTCAAAACGCGATATTTCAAAACGCGATTTCCTAGTTCTGACACGTTCATTTTCATCATTTTGGTGAAGGAAAATTTTATTAAATGAAGGAAGATTAATAATATTATTATTATTTTAATTTTTATTATTATTTTAAAATTTTAATTGTAAAATATCGCGTTTTGTGCATATCGCGTTTTGAAATATCGCGTTTTGTACCATACCACGTTTTGTACCATATCGCGTTTCGTCATATCGCGTTTTGAAATATCGCGTTTTAAAATATTGCGTTTCGAGCGGATCCCACATTACCTATATTCCACCATCATCCGGAAGCGAGCTGCATGGTGATTTCAATCTACCATATATTGAATGGGAATTTGATGAGGAGATCAACTGTTGCCTACCGTTCAATATAACATCGAATGAGTGTTTGATTGTTGATTCAATGCTTATGGCCTTTTCACATGAATCGCGATTTTGCTCGTACGAGTAAAAATGATTCACCGATTTCTCTTCAATTACATGGTAAAACATTTACTAGTCACTTGAAAAATAGTAAGTAAATGATTTCGACGGTAATAACATTGCCAATTTTTTTTGGAAACGCACATTTCCTAATAATAATTGCAAAAAAGTGTTTTCTCGCGCGAACTTTCCAATATAGCGGCAATATAAACATTTTTTGCAGCTTTTATCAGGAAATGTGCGAGTGCGAAAAAAATTGTCAATGATATTACATTCGGAATTTTTTACTTACTATTTTTTAAGTGACTAGTTTAACTTTTACTATGTAAGTTAAGAGAAATCGTTGAATCATTTGTACTCGTACGAGAAAAATCGCGATTCATGTGTATAGACCATTAGTTGTAACCTGAATCAGAGTAGCAATATACCAAATGAGAATGGGCGAAAGCTGGACCTGATATATACCAATCAGTTACAGTTCCTCAAAACATTGATCGAATGTTGGTGTTAACATTTTTAAAAACTAAAAAGACGTTCACTTAAATACATTTTCCAATTAGCTGTAAAACAAAACCAGGTTGAGATAATTCGATCATTTCTTTGAGTTTAAACATCAACACTTCGTGTAGTCACCTTTTGCTTTCAAAACTGCGTTTTTTTCTATAATTATGCTGCTTAATATGCTTAATGCTTTTTTCTATAATGATGCTTATATTATGCTGCTTATTAATTTTTAACAAATTTCTGGCGCAATTTTATACCACTGCATTTCCAATCTTTGCCACAATTCATTAAGGATGTGGGAAAACTAACGCTAGCTACCAAGACTTTTTGAGCTCACCCCATAAGTGTTTTAAGGGGTTGAGGTCAGTGATTTACGAAGTTCAATCGAGAACTCGGATATCCTTTTCTTAAAGTCACGTTTTTGTAGTCCTCGCTTTATGCCTCTGGTCATTATACTTTTAAAATGTCTAGGTCGTGTTTCGTAGTTATTCCTCCTACAATCCTGTAACATTTTCCAACTCCATTTCAAGTCATACATCCCCACAGCATCAACCGTTCGACCCCAAACTTCAGGGTTAGCCGAACGTAGCTTGCAATTAATGCCTCACCTCTTCCGCGCCTTACCAACTACCGCCAATCTGCACCAAATCTGTTTATTTTGGTCTCGTCCGACCATATCACTTTCTTCCAATCCCCAATTGTACAATTTTTAAGATCCTTTGCGAATTTTAGTCTCAGCTTTCCATGGTGCTTTGTCAAAAGAGGCCTCTTAGCCTTGCAGCGAAATCTTAAACTATTTTCTCGTAGTACATTTCGTACAGTTTCATCACAAACTTTAACATTGTCAATTACTCTAACTGGTTTATTGATTTCCACTGCATTATCACATTTGTTAGCGCCACCACTGAATACACGACCGGTGCGAGGCCTGGTGGTGAACATCTTGAAGTAACCAATTTTTTATCGTCGGCAACACTAAAAATGAAGAAAAACGTCAAACTACACGACGTATTTTCTTTCTCTCTCTTCGTCATCAATCTTCATCAAAACAACAACGTGTACATCAAAACAGTGGCCATTTTAATCAAATAAAAACATAATCGATAATAATCTCGTATAATAATAATCATTTTGAAGAAATAATAACAATTAATAATAATCAACAAGTGAAATAAAAGTAATCTGCTTTTCGTTTTAATTAAAGTATGTATTTTATTTATTCGTTTAAATCAAAGTGCCCCCTTTTTTCGTGAATACTTTCGTCCATTCGACAATCGCAAATCTGCTAAGCCATCGTGGTTAACAACATTCAACGATTTTAATTTGCCTGACTACCTTCCGTTTCATCGAACTAAAGAGCACACATTTTCGTCCTGTGGCACTATTCTGGTTTTCCCGGGGAATTGGGAATTACGAAATAATTTATTGTGACTTGTTTTAGTGTATTTTGGTATCATTTTTTCCAAAGCATACTGTGGCGATTGGTATTTTGTTCAAATTTTGGGAAAAAATAATTCCATTTTCACACTACTGCCTACTGTGTAATTCCCAACAAAATTTTTAGGGGAAAATAAACAACAAAATTGCTTTGAAATGGAATTATTTTTTCCCAAAATTTGAACAAAATACCAATCGCTACAGTATGCTTTGGAAAAAATGATACCAAAATACACTAAAACAAGTCACAATAAATTATTTCGCAATTCCCAATTCCCCGGGAAAACCAGAATAGTGCCACTGGTGAGCGTTTCTCTAGCAAATTCTCTAGCTCTTTTCGAACCATAATAATAGCAAAGGTAGAACAACCAAGGCTGTGTGCGACTCTACGTTGGGAGTGGTCGCCACGTAGGAACTTCTCTAATAAATTTGCAGTTTTCCTTACTACTTTGCGGTTGCATCTTAAAGCATTTTTCTAAGAATAGATCAAGGATGATAAAAGTGAAGAATATTGACCTCTCAATCGAAAAATAATAAAATATCAGTTTTTAACTGTTGTTGCCCACCGAATTATTAAACTCAAAAAATTGATCGAATGTGGTTGTTCATAAATTTCTACCAAACGAAATCAGGAGGGCAAATAAGATCGCACAAACGCTTAGTAAAGAAACTAAAAAACCTAAATGTAACAACACTGACATTTTTTTACAGCATAAATTCTGCAAGGTGAGTCGCATCAACATATTTAAAAATGCTATGGACATTCAATCAATATTTTGAAGAACTGTAAATATATCCAGGATAGCACGATCATTATTCCTTTTTTTTCTAAATTATGTGCATCACAAACCTATGGAAATGGTAATGATAATGAACCACTACTATCACCCTAGAAACGCGGATGACCTGAAACTTTAGGAAAATAAATAAAAACGAATTCAATGAGCATTTCAGAAACACCAACGGGAAGGATGAATTTACTGTTAATATCAACACGAATGTCGAAAAATTCTATGTCATAATCTCAACCAAACCTGTTAAAGGACATCCTGTAACAATGTACCTAGCGGAAACTAAATCATCTTCTTCACCAAAAACATCAACCAGCAAATTACAACAGCTCCGCCGCTACTGGTGAAGATGAATTATTAGAAGCACTAAACCATTTAGGAAAAGATTGTGGAGGGAACAAAATCACATAGCAGAGGTATTGCAACCACAACACTGACACCAAAATTGTTTGAAATGCTTGCGTGCAAAACCTTTAAATCATCGCACATCATTTTTCTAACTGTCAATACTTGTTTAGATCGAGCAATCGAGCCCAACAAATTTAGTTGAATTTACCACTAGTATTGTTAAAGCCATCGAAGAACAACAAAGCTTTTGATTCCATCAGCCACTGCAAAGTGCTAGAAAGCCTGCAATCCTTTGGTTTTTTTGGTGGATACAAATCGAATTTAGTAAAAGTTTCATCAGGAGTTCCTCAAGAGCAGAGACTGGAACCGAAACTGAACCGAAAACCGTAATTGAACCTGAACCGAAACTGGAATCGAAATTAATTTTCTTTCCGGTTCAAGTTTTTGCTATCCGTAAAAATTTATACAATTATTTTCAGTTTTTAAAATTGTGCAAATTAAACCAATCGGACTATCCAAGACGGTAATTTTTTCGTTTTAGACGGTTCCACTTCCGACTTACGCAGATTTTTGTATCTATAATAAAAACTATTTGCGTTTTTCGTTATTATTATTTTAATTAAATTTTGAATAAAAAATTTGGAATCATAAATAGAAATCTTTTATTAACAAACAATTCTTGAACCGGTTTTGGAGCCGAACCGATATTTAATGACCGAAACGGAACTGAACCGAACCGAAATTTAAAAATTAGGTACGTAACCGAAAACCGGAACGAAAAACATTTCGGTTCCAGTCTCTGCTCAAGAGTCACACATATAGGAACTTGGATTTTTCTAATATTTATTAATAGTGTCGTTAATGTTATGGTGATCTAAAGATCTTCATAGAAATTGTCAATACACAGGTTACGAAGTTAAAAATAAGCAGGTTGTAATTTTACTATAAGATACGAGTGGTGTGACGCCAATATAATTTCAACAAATGTAAAATTATGCCTCTCCACCTATAATTATGGACTATTATACATACTATCAAATAGCAAAATTAACAGGGTGGGTGGGATAAAACACCTAGCTACTTAGGCGTAACGTTTGTTGGAAATGTGTCATTTACCAAACACACATATTCAAGTTCAATTCTATGACGACTGAACAAAAGGCATTGTATACTTCAGCTACGTTAAATCCCATCTGGAAAAAGCAGGTGTCCGTTCTGAGCAGCCAAGAAAAATTTTGTAGCGATATACTAGCATAACAAATAATAAATTGATAACACAAATAATATTGTTACGGTGACATCTAGGTTAGAATAGAAAAAGTTAATGGCCAACCAATATTCCCATATAAACGTATTCATATTAACCTATTTCACTTTGTTAAATGTAATTTTTTAATATAAGTGAACGTTTTTGTCAAGTCAATAGACGTTTACCACATTAGAAAAACTGATGCAAATTCAGTTATCCGTTGAGAAATTGGTAAAGCATAATGGCACATCCTTTAGTTTTCATCCAAATTCGCTGGTTCTTGTAACTTTCAAAATATTAAGTTAAAACACAGTCCTCCATATCATCCTGAGTTTAACGGGCTGGCTGAAAGAACAGTTCAAACTGGAAAACAAAACTTAAAGCGAAATTGTTTGTCCAATTTAAAATATTTAATTGATAAGCAATTAACAGAATTTTTATTTAAATATAGGAATACACCAAGAACAACAACCGCATATACACCAACCAGTTTAATGTTGAATTACGTACTTACCCCGGACAAAATTTAATTTTGTACTCGTAAATGATGGTCTACAACAACATTCACAAGAGCCAGAAGCTGTAAAAAGAACTGTGAAGCTGCATGGGGGAATCAAAATAATACTAGTTATCAGCTCCGTATCTTGCAGTTTCCACAGATGTTCGTGTTACCTCCCCGCGGTGACCATCGGGCCACTAGCTCATCTTTGTCTTTGACTGGATGAGTTAGGCTAAAACACGGCGCTAAACAACTGAGCTGGGTTCAGGTGTCAATCTTACCGTGCTGAGAATCAACCTGGCTGAGGCCCAGTCTAAAAACTAGCTCGGTCTCGAACGGTGTATCCGGATACTTGGCGCCCTCTGGATGAACATTTTTTCTCCGTTACTCGTGGGATTCTTATGAAAGATCTATACAAAAACATAGAGGCCGGGACTGTTAAAAACCCGGAAACTATGGCTGGAGGGACATCTGCTTCTAAGCCTCGTCCTAAACGCCAAAATATGAAGCGGGACATAAGCAAAAATATTACTGGTCCCTCTATTACAACTGCTGAGGGAGCGTTGACCGATAGGTCTGGTTCACAAACAGCAGTAATTAAGAAGGACATTAGCTCGCATAAAGCTAATCCGCCTAACTCTTTGGGAAAGGATAAAAATTCTAACAAACCTGGTTCCGGCGTACCAAATTCCGAGATGTCCAGACCATTAGGGACACTATATGGACTCCAGGAGGGCTTGGTTTCAGAGTCGTCCTTGGGCGGGGCGGCGATGGTGTAGATTGATGCTAAGGTTGTTGCAGATCAATTTACACCACTACAAGGCAGCCTCGGCTACTCTGCTGCTCAAAATTGAAGCTGATGGGATTGACGTTGTTCTGATCCAGGAAGCGAGGGTCATTGGAGACCGGGTTATGGCAATCAGGGCACTAAACTATAAAGTAATGTTTGCCAAGAAAGAAGGTAAGATTCGTTCGTGCATTCTCGCAAAAACTAATCTAAACATTTTTGTGCTGTTTAATTACGGTAAATCAGATGCAGTGGCGGCTGGCATTGGGATTGGTAGTTTAAATCTCTGGCTTATTTCAGTATATCTACCATATGAAGGTAATGATGATGACTAAAGACCGGATTTTGGATAAAATGCCTATCTCACCAAATAAAGTGAGATGTTTTATTTTTGGAACACTATGATTCGAGTATCATTAAGAGTTCGTTTCCACAAAAAAAGTGTTTGCATTGTTTTTGTTGAAATAAACATTGTTCAGCATATATATATGTCAAAATATACCTCATTCAGCAACGTTTTTAAGAACGTTGAAGCATATTCGACTCGTTTAAAATAAAAATCAACAGATTGAAGAAAATCAACCAAAAGAAACATCTTTGAATACAAATTTTTGTTTAGCAAAGATGGCAACATGATGGTTGTTACAAACATACCTTTTTGGAAATTAGAAAAGGTGGCTCTCAGGTTAGATAATTATACCCTAGACAGCCGTTTAACAAATTCAATTTAGCTAAACTCGTTTAAATATTCTATACAAACACAAAGTGATTAGGTAAAATTGAGGTTTACATATTCCAACTAAACTTGAAAAATTCACAAAATTGGTTTTGTTATACCACTATCTGTCTAGGGTATTAATCTAATATCCAATCAAAATTTAAATTTCATTTCAAAACGTATTTTCTAGAGAAATAGACGGGAGAAGTAATTCCTAGTGAATCCATCATTCGAAAAAATTATCCAAGTTCTTGCTATTTAAATATAATTTCGGAAATAAAATAAAACCTTAAAGGCAAACAAATTTGGATGTCTATGAACCTGAGGAGCATGGCTACGTGCAGTAGAATATTGTTCCAATAAGTTCAATATATTAACAATTGTGTTGGCCGAATTGGAAAAAACGTCAATCACCAAGTGTGCACATCTCATTGCAAAAATTCACTTGCGCAATCAGTACAAACTATGGATTTATTAAAAACAAAATTGAGCTATTTGTTGCCACAACATTCCCCTCAATCAAAGATTCACAATCATTGAAGAAGTTTTTAGAAATATTGAAAATGTAAAATAAAAAATGTTTCAAAAGATTTCAGGTTTGCAGAAACTAAAAGAAATTAACAAAGTATGTGGAATGCGCCGGTGTAAACTGAAATAATAAACGCTGTGCATTTTAAGTATGCGCCAATCACCTCCAGTGATGTTGAAATAAGCTTTTCACAATAGAAAAACATATCTATAGTATATCAGATTAGAGGCTAAATTTAATAAAACAGAAAATTATATGTTGCCACTTCAAAAATTGTAAGGCGGGGAAAAGCTCTCATTGCCGTCCCAAAGACCTTACGCCTATAAGCGTATGCTCTTTTCTATTAAAAATACTAGAAAGACAAATAGAAGCCTCAGAAGACCTAGGTGTTCGAAATCTCAACATGCGTACTGTAAAGGGAGACCGGTAGAAACCACTCTATGCTCCTTGTTTGTCCTACTTACTTACTTATACAATAATTTAAGGAATACTTGTTGGCAGACATCAAAAAACTCCGGAGTGAAATGCACATTTGTAACATTTCTAGAGAGTATATAAACTCAAAACACACGTAAAAAGTAAAATACAAAAATCGAGAGTTTTTTGTTTTGCGAGAATTTAGTCTTTGTTTTTTCATGAATATCTAAACTCTTTTTCTATTTTGTTTTTGGATTCATATTGTAAAGTAAAACGTAAAATACAAAAATGATGAACCATTTGCTTCGCGAGAATTTATTTTTTATTTTCTCGTGAATACACAAACTCGAAACTTCGTTTTTTGGATTGTTCGTTTCTTTGTTTATTGAATATTCAATATCTTTTTGCATTTTTGTTTCGCTTCATATTATTAAAAACTCATAACTTTACATATTTGAGCTTCTAATAAATGGAACTTATTGTTTTGCTGAAGGATTGAATTTGATTGCTTCGTAACCGATTATTTTGAAATTCGACATGTACGGTGAAAATGGGATTATATCACGGTTTTTATATGTAATGTGGACATTGGTTAACCGATTATTGAAAAATTCAACTTGTACGAAGGAAGTAGGATGCTAATATAATTTTTAGATGATGTTCTTTAATATGGCCAATAAGGATGGAACTTTGCTATTTTTAAACCGATTATGATGAAATTCGACTTGTTTGACTGAAATGAGATTCTAAGATGAATTTTGTATTAAGTTCTGAAATATACCCAATTAGTACGGAGCTTATCATTTCTTAACTGATTTTGATGAAATTCAACTTGTGCGATGGAAATGGGATTCTACTACGATCTTTAGATGTACATAGTTCTTTAATATGGCCAATACGGATGGAACTTTGTCATTTTTCAACCGATTATGATGAAATTCGCCATTTTTAACCGATCATGATGAAATTCGAGTTGTGTGACTGAAATGGGATCCTAAAATGAATTTTGTATTAAGCTCTGGAATATGGCCAATTAGTACGGAACTTGGCTATTTCTTAACTGATTTTGATGAACTTAAACTTGTGCTATGGAAATGGGATTCTACCACGATCTTAGAGGAAGTTCGTTAATATGGCCAATAAGGATAGTGGAACTTTCCCATTTTTTAACCGATTATTATAAAATTCGACTTGTTTGACTGAAATGGGAATCTAAAATGAATTTAGTTTTAAGTTCTGAAATATGGCCAACTCGTAAGGAACTTGGCTATTTATTAGCCGATTATGAAGAAATTCAACCTGTGCGATGGAAATGGGATTCTACTATGACCTTTAGATGAAGTTCTTAAATATGGCCAATTAGGATGGAACTTTGCCATTTCATAACTGATTTTGATGAAATTCGATTTGTGCTGTGAAAATGGGATAGTACTATGATCTTTAGATAAATTTCTTTAATATATAAGCATATAACTTGGCTATTTCTTAACTGATAATAATAAAATTCGAGTTGCGCTATGATTGGTTTCTGATATGATTTTTAGATGAAGTTATTATGATGAAATTCGGCTTGTACCATTGGAATTATATTCTATAATGATTTTTGTAAAAAGTTCTGGAGTATGGCTAATTAGGATTGAACTTGGCTATTTCTTAACCGATTTTCTTGAAATTCGGTATGTGCGATGAACGTAAGTTTATTAAATGATTTCTGGATGAAGTTCTGGAATTTCAAGTCCAATTTTAATAAAACCGGTTAGGAAAATTTTAGTCACAAAAGCCGAATTTCATCAAAATCGTTTAAAAGTGGCATAATTCCATTAGAATTAGCGATATTCGAGAATATCACCTAAAAATCCTAGTAGAATTTCATTTTCGCCGTACAAGTTGAACTTCCTAATAATCGGTTAAATTTCATTTACATTGGACATATTCCAGGAACTTCCAAAATTCATTTTAGAAGCTCGTTTTTATTGTACATGTCGAATTTAAAAATAATCGATTATGAAAAATCCAAGTTTCATCCTTATTGGCAGTACCTATTCCTCAATTTCACCTAAAAGCCGTTTTCCATTCCAAAAGATTTCCATTTCCGTCGCACCAGCCAAATTCTATCTTAATCGGTTAAGAAATATTAAAGCTCTTTTCTAGTTACCTATATACCGGAATTTCATCTAAAAATCATTTTGGTATCCCGTTTTTGAATTTGAAATAATAAATAATTAAATTGAATTAAAAATTATTTTATTTAATATGTTTAATATTGAATTTATTATGAAAAAGTTAATTTTCTTATTAAAAAATTAGATTTTGTTTGAAATATATTGGAATTGGTGTGAAAATTATTGAATGTAATTTAGAACTTGTAAAATTTGACTTCATAACGCTACATATCGCATTTATCTGTCTTGCGTGATTGTATTCTTAGTTCATCTACATATGTGTTATATCCTATTCAGAGGTATTTGTGCAAGGAACATTTTTAGTGTAACACCACGCAAACTGCAAAACTTTAAAACTGAATAAATAATAAATTTTTGAAAATTAATAATTAAATTAGATTAAATCGACCGAATTCAGAACCGAGTATGTGGTATGATTTCGGATTCTAATATCTCCTTTACCCTTGTTACTCTTTCCCATAGGCGGAATGTGGGAACCCTATGTGTGTTCTACACATATTTTCATGGGGTCCGGGTCAAAATGCCGCGTTTTAAAATGTCGCGTTTTAAAATATCGCGTCTTAAAATGTCGCGTTTCAAAATGCCGCGAGATACAAAATGTCGCGTGGTACAAAATGTCGCGTCTTAAAATGTCGCGTTTCAAAATGCCGCGAGGTACAAAATGTCGCGTGGTACAAAATGTCGCGTTTTAAAATGTCGCGTTTCAAAATGCCGCGAGGTACAAAATGTCGCGTGGTACAAAATGTCGCGTCTTAAAATGTCGCGTTTCAAAATGCCGCGAGGTACAAAATGTCGCGTGGTACAAAATGTCGCGTCTTAAAATATCGCGTTTCAAAATGCCGCGAGGTACAAAATTTCGCGTGGTACAAAAAGACGCGTTTTAAAATGTCGCGTTTCACAATGCCGCGACGTACAAAATGTTCAATTTGGATTAAATTGTGTATCTGATATCAACTTCCGATATATAAGGACTTAACTTTAACATTTTAGTGAAGGAATATTCTAATAAATTTCAACATTTGCGTTCTTTTTCTTAGACCCACTTTATAATTACATAAAATTACATTTATAAATAATTTCCATTCAGTGAAGGAAAATTTTACTATATGTTTAAACACAATTTGCTTGTTTCAAATAATTTTTATTAAATTATTTATTATATCACATCATATTGTGTTGATTTATAAGGGATTTTTCAAAACGCGTCATTTTGTACCACGCAGCTTTTTGAACCACGCGGTTTTATGAAACGCGACATTTTGTACCACGCGACATTATGTACCACGCGGCATTTTGAAACGCGACATTTTAAAACGCGACATTTTGTACCACGCGACATTTTTTACCTCGCTGCATTTTGAAACGCGACATTTTAAAACGAGACATTTTGTACCACGCGACATTTTGTACCTCGCGGCATTTTGAAACGCGACATTTTAAAACGCGACATTTTGTACCACGCGGCATTTTGAAACGCGGTATTTTAAAACGCGACATTTTAAAACGCGGCATTATGAACGGTTTCCATTTTCATGGCATGTGTTCGACGGAACTCTATAAACTTATGCCTGGCCTGTCTAGGCCAACAGCTGCATTGACGATCAGTTCACATGTATAATTATTTATCAACAACGTTTGTTTCGTACGATACCTAAATTATTTAATCGTGATGATTTTAATCTGGTTAATTTACGATACAAATAGATAGGTTTCCTATATTTAATGATTTTAAAAATTGTACAGCATAGAGCATACACGTAATTTATATAAATCAAACAAGTTACATCCAATCAGATCACAAGTAAATTTAGAAACATGGTATTTAACTTAATTTCAATGTATTTTTAAATCAATTTCGCTTTAATACGAAAAGTTCTATAGTCAAATAGAACTTTATGCTAAAATGTATGGTGAAAAAGAGGATAGACCTCTTTAATTTTGCTGATATATCCCTTATGGATACACTTAAGGTCCAAATATCGATACACGAAATGCATATTTTTATGTCGTTTGGAACCTTATAATCCTTAGACGACGATAAGACGGTGTTAATATTGTTAATGTGAAGATTATAAAATCTTATATGTATTGCACTAAAAGATATTGGAATTTCACCAAATAAAACCGAACACTCAAACACGAACAAAAACAACAGACAAAAGAGCTAAAATTATGTATCACTATGCATAATACTATATTTATGAATATCGAAACGAGAGTTGTAAACAAAAAGAGAAGTGGCAAAGAGGAACTAAAAAAACTAAATTCAAAAATCAAGAATATTTTGCTTCACGAGAATCATGATTTTATTTTCTCACGAGTTAATATGTTGACAGTAAACTTAGTTGGAAACCTAATATTTTAGAAAGGGCAAAGAAAACTACTATAGCGCTATACTCCTGTAAAAACGCTATTGCAAAACAATTGGGTCTTGAACCACATATCTTATACTGGCTCTATACCTCGGTGATAAGGCCCATCATTTTATATGTGGATTGTTGTTTGGTAGCCAGCCTTAAACAGTATGCCTAACCCAAAGTTGCTGATGGAAATTCGGAAAACATCCACTTTATGTTTTAGTGGTGCACAAAAGAGTACACCCACTCAGGCATTGGAGATTCTGTTTCATCTCATACCCCTAGATATTCTGGGCACTCAAATACCAGCAAGCACAGCCATAAGGCTCAAATTCATTTCTATATAGACCTGTTAATACAGGATACTCATCCATTTTGTGTAACCGAAACAGCACTGGCACCACCGATTACATGATTTTATTACCATCTTTTGAGGAAAGGTTTCGTACTGATATTCCTTCCAGAGAGGGCTGGCTGAGTGAAGAGATGTTGAACCCTGATGTTTTGAACTTCTTTACGGATGGTTAAAAAATGGATAGTAGAGTTGGTTGTGGTGTTTTCTGTGAGAAACTAAATGTGAACCTCTCATTTCGTCTCCCCGACTATTGCAGCGCTTTTCAGGCTGAATTAAGTATAATGTATTATCTGTAAGGGCTATTTGCATTTTTACGGACAGTCAGGCCGCAATTAAAACGCTACGAGGCGTCGAAGGTATCCCAGAGCTCTCTTTCACCTCTTAACGAGTTGGCAGGTCAGTTCAACATCAACTTAACGTATGGGTGCCAGGGCACTTCAGTGTTGCGGGGAATGAAAAGGCAGATGAACCCGCTCTTCAGGGTACAAATTACCTCACTTAACCAAGTAAGGTAAATGTTGAAATTCCGCTCGATACATGGAAACTCGTCCAAAGATACCTCGTGTTATTATAACTAGGCAGATTTGGTCAAAACTAAATCATGCAAGAACTGGACAGCTGTTAACACTTCAGCGTCGTCATATTAGTATAGTGGTGGGAATTGTTACAGGACATTATCTCATAGGTGAGCATGCGCGGAGACTAGGAGTCTTCTCAAATGATTACTGCAGAAGCTGCGAAGATGTAGAGGAGGAAGAAACTGTACTCCACCTACTCTACACTTGTCCCCGTCTAGGATTAAGCAGATGGACATTTTTAGGAGCTCCTCTCCTCAGCGACCTGGCGGATCTTAATGGGATGGATGTCAGGTTATTCAACGCTTCGTTGTAAGCTCTGGATGGTTCAGTGAGTAGAGGCGAGAAAAATTGTATGTGGTAGGGCTACAGATCATTTTCGTGTCTATGCCGGTCCTTAGGACAGCCAACCTAACCTAACCTAACACGTTAGAAAAAAAATTCAGTGGAATATCTGGTCGACTACCTCTTCAAAACGGCTATTATTTGTACATTAAAACCAATACAATTTAAAATAAAATTAATTCCTATGAAAATTTTAGTATGCCGCTAAATTGTTCAAAAGAGTAAAGTTGAATAAAATATGTTTGAAAAGAGCTTTTTAAATGAAAATTTAGTTTTTGGTGGCCATTTAGGCGGTAGTCGACCAGATTTTGCACTGACATTTATTACAATCTGTTTATTTACCTTAAATCGAACTATTAAAACAAAATTGAAGCGTGAACCATTTCGTTTTTTTTTTGTTAAAACGAAATTTTTGTCTAACTTTAAAGAATATAGTCGACCAGTAACAATTTTTTATTTTCGATATTCTGAATCAGACTAAAATGTTGATTTTCAGAATCAATAATCTAGCCGAGTATCTCTTCGTTAGATTTTCTTATATGTACTATGGCTCCCGCTCTATTAAAAATGGAATTGTTTTTCCCCAAAATTTGAAAAAAAATTCCATCCCACAGTATGCTTTGAAAAAATAATACCAAAATATACTAAAAAGGGCACAGTAAATCGATTCTCAATTCCCCGGGAAATAGTACAGCTCAAACGTAAACTTGCCGCATTTGATATTTTTGGTTTTTAATAGTTGTGGCTTTTATGATTCCGCGTTTGCAACACTGGTGTTGGAAAACTACTTTGTGATTGACACATTCGACATTATCACTATCGGGTAAGACCAAAAACTATCAATATAACGATAAGTACACTGGAAAATATTTTATTGAATTTTTTTTTTATTTCTCTAGTTCTCTTCTTCAACACTAATCTAATCTATTTAAAGTTTATAATTAAGATTCTCATAAACAGCAGACATCCAGTAATAAATTATAATTTCAAAAGCTGTTTTACAATAAAAATTGTATTCACCGTGAAAACTCTACTTCCACATAATCATCATACGAATGATTTAAATTAGCCTCCCTCCAATTACCTACTTAAATAACACTACAATAAAATAATTCTTTATAAAATGTTTACCAAATGAACTGAAAATAGCAATCAATCTTCAGCCAAATATTAGCATATTAAATTTTTCATTTTTCACTTAATACAACAATAAAATATGAGCAATAAAATAATCTAAAATTGCGCGATTTAAAATATGTATGTATACTCGTATTCTTGGTGAACAATTTATAAATTATCATAAGAATGAGAAGCACATACACAAAATATTAGAATATTGGGTCAAGGAAAAAGTTTGTGGCATTTTTTCACCAAAATTCAAACACATGTTTGCTATATTTTAAATGAACTTAACCAAATATGACTACTACATGCTAAAGTTTCTAGAGGCAACCTATTTGAAAGACTTGATGGACCTCTATAGGATAGACGTCAAGAGTATTCAGCGCTTTCACATCTCAAAGTGGTTCAAAGAGTAGGTGGATAAATAATAAATTGTGATATGGTTACGGACCAGCAACCAGAACCTAACCTAAACCAAATATGTGCCAATTTGAGCGATAACCTTTTGCCATTTATCTGGTAAAACCATTATGCCATCACTGTAAAAATTCGGTCATTTCTGGGCGAAAAACGAAACCAAGTCAGCTTTACACCATTGAGTTTTGCAGAGAGCGAAACAAATAGTAGTCGAACGGGGCAAGGTCCGGGCTATACGGTGGATGCTTCAAAGCTACCCAGCCAAGCTGGTATTGTCATGATGTCGCTTTAATCGCTTTATTTTTTGACAATAGAGAGTGGAAAAAATCGTTTGGCCAGATTGTAGCAGCTCTTGATGCACGATTTCCTTCCAATCCCACCACAAACACAAAGCATTACCTTACGTGACGTCAATCCGGGGTTTGCCACCATTTGTTCAGCTTCATCCATCTTGGACTATGATGTTTTTCAACGATTGGTGAATCAGAGCGTGGGCATAAGCACCATGAACTTTTTAATAAGCCTGCGAAACGTTATCGTCTTGGTCGAAGTGATATTGTAAAGTTTAGCGAATTGTTTCAGAATTTTGGATTATTTTCAAAACGCCATTACATACTTTCGACTGAATTGACAAATGTCACAATGCATCTATTTGGAAAAACGCCATGAACCTTTTCCTTGACCCAATATATCGTAGATTATATTTTTCTGTTAGTAAAAAATTTGTAAAAAATTATTGTGTGTTTCCTTAGCTTTTGTAATTCAATTAGCATACACATATTATATCAATTCATTAGGCAAATATGTACATTATATTCTACTGACTGAGTACATAGAATTTTTGATATTGTTGGCATATTTTATTGTTAGCACAATATTTCAAATATTTATTTAATAATAAATGTATGCTTAGGTTTTGTTTATAAATTTAATGACCAGTTTGAAAAATGTATTTGGAGAAATGATTATAAAAATGTGAATTCATTTATTTTGTTAATCTTTCGGCATTATAATGGATACAATAAACCCTACATAACAATTCGCTCATTTCTCGTAATCAAAAATAACTATCTCTAATTTAGTTATATAAACTATGCATATTAGTCCGCAAAACATTATTGATGTAAGTACACGTTATAGAGGGTTTGCCATTAAATTGTTTTATTGTGTGGTATTCTTTTAAAGTTCACCTCTAGCCTAATGACAGGACCTCCTTTTTATGTTCAAATTTTGAATGACGTCGCTGTGTAACTGCTGTTCAATGGCGCCCAATTGCTCAAATTATATCTGCCTTTAGTTCTGGAAATTATTGCTCGCTTATTGGCATACCTTTCCTTTTCATATTTAGCTACCGTGGGCCATTTACCATAACGTTGTTGCCTTCCTTATCTTCCAAAAAGATAGGTCTAATCACACCTCCTAACCAAATTCTTAACCAAACAGTCGCTTTTTGTGGACACTTAAATTCGTGGATTATCTGGGCGGCTTTAAAACAGTGTTCACAAATAGTTGGTTATTGCCGTGCCAATAAAATTATTTTTTTAAACAATTGATTTTCTTGGTGCCAAACTAATTCCGTAAAATATATTTTTTGTGTTAACATTAAAGATCAGTCAGAATCGGGCCATTATACGCCAGATTTTTACTTTTGTTTTTCAACGCAAATTTTTATAGAGAGCGAATAAAATAACTTAATAACAGACAATTGTCTTTGGCCGTTCGGATCCTAATTATTTTTATAATATTCATCTGTAAAAATAGAAACTCACAACGATTTGTCGAAGGAAAATCTGTTAGTTCAGCTATTGTCAGCTGGCGCGCCAAATTATCTGTTAAACGATAATTGGCATCGTAAAATAAATGGCTAAGTAAGTTAAAGTAGATGAAGTATAACGATTCTGAATTTTAGATCTTCATTCGAACTTCCAGTTCCAAATCTCTTCGCGTGAATTAACCTTTCTGCTAATTTCTCTGCTATTTTGAATATATCTTTAAAAGGTCAGAGGAGGGACCAGAAAAATAAAAAATCCATACAATTTAAATATTTTATTTAAGAAATTAAACTCCACTTACATTTGGTGCTAGAGGAGGAAAAAATTGTTTGGAGTGTTGTATGTAAAACTAAAATTGGTAAATCCAGTTTTTGATTTATGCTATCGATCATAATATAATAAGTACGAGTAGTGTTCCAAAATACATCATACGGCCATGTTTCAATATAAAATATGTGACCCCAGCTCAACCTTAAGGCCAAAAAATTCTCCAGGCCATGAAATAATAAGTTTTTTTTATTAGGAACTATTTATAATATCTACAACATATTTCAAATATCAAATTTCACTCAAATCCGTCAAAAATATGCTTGTTACATTTGATGCTGGAGAGGAAATTCTGAATTGGCCAGTATGTAAAAATAAATTTGGCAAATATAATTTATCATTTGACATCATTGGAAGTTTTCCGCAATATGTACTTCTTAAATTTAAGCTATGGTTTAAATAAGAAATCCGACTCCACTTGATATGGCCGGAGGAATTCTTCAGACCCGGAATTCATTATTTTTCTATTAGGAACTACTTAAAGAATCGATTATACATGTCAAATATCAGAAGTGCCTCCTACTTACATTTTGAGCTTGAGACGTATTAAACTGCTTGGATTGGTTGTTAATGTAAAAAAAAATTGGTCAAGCAAATTTTTGATTAATGGTTCCAACCATAATATCATTAGTAGTGTTCCGCAATATTTCTTGAACTTGGCTCTTATTTTAATTCAATTTTATATTAGGAACTACTTACTAAATCGACTTAATAACCTAGATGTGAAATTTCACTAAACCCTATTAACAAACGTGCGTGTTCCATTTGGTGCAGGGACTGTAGGAAAGGATTGGTTATGTACTTAAAAAAAACATTTTTTTTTAAATTTAAATTTAAATAGGTTTAAATTTATGTACAAAATATAATTAGCAGTGTTCTGGAATATTTGTTGAATTAAGAATAAAAAACTCAATCCCTGCTCCAAACGGAACTTCTGCGATTAAGCACCAATCCTATTGAAATTTATTATCTGACTTAACCAACATATTTGATGATAAATGAATTAGTTATGGCATACTCAAATGATGGATCGAGGTGGAGAGTATTGAAACTTTCCTAGAAGAAATTTAACTACAAATCTGTTTTCTAACCAATGGATGCTCGTCAACACCAAACCAATTTTATTAAGATTTTTTTTTATAAACACAACAAATGTCGATACTTAAAAACTTTCTTGGGTTTTTAAGTCGAAATGTTCTACTTTTTCAAAAATTTTCAGACTTCGTTCAGGCTAAGTTGTTTTTGACCTGATCACCCTAGTGACAACTCTCATTGGCTATCGGCTTCTTGTATATAATCCAAACGCAACCAAGCATCTACACACAACCAATAGTTGCCCAAAACCAAAAAATTCCTCAACAATAAAGAAATGCAGTAACTGCGGCGGAAACCACACTGCAAACTACCGGGGATGCCCAGTCTACAGAAATATTATTCAAATGTCACGTCCCAGGCAGCAGTATAAAACAACACCTGATGCGCAGAATAATACACCTTTGTATACGCAGAATAAAATACCTTCGGATGCACCGAATGAATCTCGTTCGCCCAGAACATCAGGCGGGAAACCAACATATGCAAGCGTTCTCAGTGGTGTAAATCCTCAAATGCTAAGCCTAATCTGAACTGTATGCAACTGATGATGCAGTTAATGACAACAATGCAAAATATGCTACAAGCAATGCTGCAAAATCAAACCATTGTCATCGAGAAACTTGAATGTCTTCGGTAAATTACCTGAAGATATGCCACTGGAATGTAAACGGTATAAGCCAACACAAACTAGAATTACAACATTTTTTTGCAAAACACGAAATTAATCTTATCCTGGTATCTGAAACCCATTTAACCGACAAACATAATTTTAGAATAAATGGTTACAAAGTCTTTGATACTAAACATCCCTTGGGCAGAAGTCGAGGAGGAACTGCTATCATTATAAAAAATCGGATTTGCCATTATGTTCTGAATGAGTATAGCACTGAAGAAATTCAAGCAACCTCTGTATGTGTTGATCTTGATAAAGAAAGTTTAGTCATAGCTTCAATATATTGCCCTCCAAATAAAAACATTTCGGCAGATATCTATAAAACGTTTTTTTTACAAATCTGGGTCAGCGCTTTATAGTCGCCGGAGACTTTAATGCCAAACATACTTACTGGGGTTCAAGAATTACTACTCCAAGGGGACGTCAATTAATGAATGTTATTCAGGTAAATCCTTGACATCCTTGATTTTGCTGTCACGAGTAAAATAAACCGGAAAATGATCGATGCCAAACACTCTCAGAATTATCTTCTGATCACTCTCCGGTCTTACTACATTACTGGGCTGACCAAAAGCCATATCCTACAATCAACTTCTTAACGAATAACTTCACTAACTGGTTGAAATTCAAGATGTACATCAGTTCGCATATCGACTTGACATTTACACTGGAGACGGCAAACGATATAAATATGGCAATGGAAAACTTTAATCTGTTACTGATCAATGCAGCTATTTTCAGCCACGCCTAAACAAAACAGCAAACATACAATGCACACCATAACATCCGCTGAAATAGAAAAATTACTAAAAGAGAAACGCCGTTTAAAACGTATATGGCAAACAAATCGATCGCCTGATGCAAAATACAACTTTAACCAGGCCAAAAATAAACTGCAAAGACTACTCCAAAAAACAAAATACATTTTTTGCAAAACTACCTTAAGCAGCTATCTCCCCACTCTGGACACAAACTATTCATTATGGAAGGCCACTAAATACCTTAAACGGCCTCAGCAACCAAACCCGCCAATTCATCTGCCCAACAGTGACTGGACTAGAAGTGACGAGGAAAAAGCTAAAGCCTTCGCTGATCATCTTGAAGGTATTTTCACTCCCAACCCTGGATTATCGGTGGTTCAAACAGATGTAGCAATCGAACCTGGGAGGAAATTCAAGATAAAGAAGCCGCTAGTTAAGTTTATTAATGCTCACCAAACTCAATTAAAGAAAGCCCCTGGATATGATCAAATTACAGGTGAAATGCTTAAAAAATTGCCTGAGTGTGCCTTTGGTCGACTAGCTCAAATGTTTAATTCAATCTATGAATTAGGATGCATTCCTGAGTGCTGGAAACTGTCAAGTATCCTATCAAGGTCTCGTCATATAGACCAATAAGCCTACTACCAATCATCTCGACGGTCTTCGAAAACACAATTATCGAAAAGATTACACCGAAACTCCGAAATATCATCCCTAATCATCAATTTGGTTTTAGAGCAGAACATGGAACCATTGAGCAAGTGCACCGAGTAGCTTCAGAAATAAGATCAGCATATACGAGGAAAGGAAATACTGCTCTGCAGTTTCTTGGATGTTGCTCAGGCATTCGATAAAGTTTGGCACGAGGGTTTGCTTTATAAAATTAATTTTAAATTGCCAGAAATCTACCAGCTTATGAAGTCATATTTTTCAAATCGTCGATTTTTTGTTAAACACAATACCTCTAAATCGGGTGAGAAAAACGTCCTGGCAGGAGTACCACAAGGCAGTGTGCTTGGCCCAACCTTATATTTAATTTTCACTTCTGATCTACCAATATCTTCGAAAATTATGACGTCTACTTTCGCTGATGACACAGCAATCGTACGTACTCATAAAAATCCACAAACAGCGTCCACAACTCTACAACAACATATAGATGACATCGAAATCTGGCTAAAAAAATGGAGGATAAAGGTCAATGAAGAGAAATCGACTCACGTAACATTCACTTTAAATAAGCTTACGTGTCCACCGGTCACAACGAACGGAATACAAATTCCTCAGGCCAACGAAGCAAAATACCTAAGTAGGCGTCCATCTAGACCGACGATTAACCTGGCGAAAACATATTGAAATGAAACGAGGCGTCCTTACGAATGCGGCCTTACGTCCTCGTTAAGTGATTTTATGAGATTATTATAACAACAAATGAAACCAACTTTTTTTCAAAATGAAAGTGAATTTTACTTTTCTCGCTTGCTCGGTTTTAATCAGGTATTGCCGTTTTGTGCCGATTTATATTCGCATACCTACGTTATAATCAAAAAATTTTAATTCTGAGCACGGGTTGATTAAAAAATAAAATTTGATTTGATAAATATAATTTGCAAAAGGGTGATTTTAAAAAGTTGGATTTGTATTGAAGAAAGGTTGAATTTTAAGTGTAAAAGGTTCAGTATGAAGTGTAAAAGGTTAATTTGAAGTATAAGAGGTTCGAAGTATTTGAAGCTTCTTATAAAAAAGCCATGGTTATCCGTGCTTAAATTTACTAGTCTGACCCACCAGCGCCTATAAGAAACTGTAGTTTTTATTAAATTCGCTAAATTATTCTAATTTTAAGTAATAAAATACAATGAGGTTAAGTTGTTTAAACCTTTATTGTGTTTACTACGCACCTATGATGATAAACGGAGGTTTACGTTTGTTGCTGTCGCTCTGGTTGTGTTTAAAGATTAAAAGTATGGATTATCTTGGTAATAAAATCACTCCACATTAAAATTTCACAGTTGAGCGTTATTTAATTGGGAATTATTTTACTTGGGAGTTATTTGATGGAGCTGAATTCTGCATTCGCTAACACTGATTCATTTAGTTTTTGGAAACCTTTATAATATTTTATACTAATAAATGAAAGCAGAATGTGATAAGAATTATTACGTTGGTTAAAAATTTTACCAACAAAATTATATTCATTAAAGTTAACGCCAATTTCATTGAAAATCAATCCAATTATTGATTTTGAGCTTTCCTAATAAATACATAGCAATAAAAAATTTCTTATCTACGATAAGATCTCATCGTTAATAAACAAAATTATATTTGCGTTTATTACGATATTTATATACCCAATAAATGGAAAAAAATAATTTCGATATTTCCAAATGAAAACTATTCCGCTTACGTACATGATATATGCGTCATTCTGTCACAGTTGCCACAATACAAACACCTCCAAATAAACATAATTTTTACGCGCCGTCGAAATTAATTTAATTATGAAACTATATCAATACAAAATAGTGATATTGTAGTTTAGTTATTAATAACCATAATTTGGTGATGCCTATATAGTAATAACATTGTACATACAAGTCCAGAATATTTCTGCGTTAAATGATTTTTTTTTTTTAGTTTATTTAATTGATCCGTCTGACTCTGTTGTATGCTTATACTTATTGTTGTTTGTTTATTTATTGAGTTAACCAAAACAATTTAATTTGCGTAATGTCAAAGTTGATGTACGGGTTTATTGCTTGCTGTGTTTTATTAATTTAATTTATCTATACGAGTATTTTTTATAATTTGATTTAGAAATTATTATTGATGATGTTAAACTTTGCTCTGAAGTTATTTGATTTAATGATTCGGTTTATATTAATTCTGTAAATAAATCTTAGTTATTGCAAAAACTTGCTAATTTGGGGCACTCCTATTGAATAAAAGTTGCAGGTGCGGTCAGAATTATGAACGAGATTATAATACACACGTCAGACACTAATATGCTCTACTAATTTCGCGTACATTATATTATGCGTCGGTTACACAACATATTTATTACGCTTCAATGGATTTAATTGAATTAACTTTTACGTAAATGTGTATATGATTTTTGAAAATTCGGGTGTAAGTACGACCTACACATACTACACCCCCGCTAATAAAATATAAATCGCAGGCGATTGACGTCAGTTAGACAATTTAGAGGTTTGGTGAGGCAAACTACGTGCTATATACTTTATCAGTATTAAGTAGCTAAATTAGGGAAACCTTGTCTTTTTCGAAAAAATTAAGGAAAATTTTATTTTGTTTCTATCGTTTGTTCTTTGTTGTATTCTTATTGATTTTATTGCTATTCTGTCTTATTCTGGAAACAGATGGACAGAATTCTACAAGCATTGAAATTAGAAAACAGAGAATTCTGCAAGTTGTCTCTATTTCTAATTTTGCTGCGAATCAGTAGGCTACATTACATAAAAGAAAACAAATCTAGTACATACAATTTGTGTAATTTTTATTTTTTTCAATGAATTTTTTTAATTTGTTGACAGAAAATAAATTTGGCGTGACAAGTGCCAAAATGGAGAATAAAAATTAAATAACTTGTGACAAATAAGGCATCATTCATTTAAAAAAATGGAAAATTAAAATTAAAATGTATCAAATAAATACCACAAAAACAAAAAAAAAATCTGCTTGTCAAAAATGGCGCTCATGTAGTCCACCCAAATTTCTGCCGGCAGCGCTGCTAGCAGGTATTCTGCTCATGTGTTTCCAGCATTAGAATACATTAAAAAATTGAGCAAGAGAATTTGCAGTCAATACCAGTTGGTATGAAAGGACTACAAATCTGCTTATGCTACATTCGTCAATATGATTTAGTTCGTCGAATTGCGAGCATTTTGAATCTGAATTAATTTTTGAATGCATGAGTAAGTGTGTTTCTCATACATATGAACGATACGATTATAGTATGTTGTCCGATTTTACTTGATAGAAGGCCACATTTTCATTACAGGATTTCTCAGTTTGAAGCGCCAAACTGAATACCAAATGTCCATATGGGTTTGATTATCGCCTTGTACAGTAAAACTTTATTGGCTAATGATAACTGAGATTTTCTTCCCATTAACCAATACATTTTATAAAATGTAATTTTTATTTGGTTGCGATTTGTTTCAATATTTTTCCACGGTAACCTTCAATTCAGGTACAAACTTAAGTATTTGACCTTCGTTTGTTGAGGAATATTTGTATCGTTTAATTTCACTGGTGTGCAGACTGCAGGTACGTTTGTTCAGCGTGAATGTAACGTGTGTTGATTTGTTTTCGTTCACTTTTATTCGCCATGTCTTAAGCCAGTTGTCGATTTTGTTTATCTGATTATGTAACTCCTTTGAAACAATTTCGGGATTATTGTGTGACACCAGGTTAATGTCTGTGAAGTTAGCACGAAAAACGCAATGGCAACACCAATGGTTTACATCTTTAATGTTCTACTTTTAGTAAAAGTCAGCACGAAAATGGTTTAAGAATTAGCTAAATAGTAAAATTTTACATGACATAAAGGAACAACACAAATACATTTTTAAATATAAGTTTAAATATTTGAAAAATAAAACAGAAAAATACTTTTCAATTTTGAAAAACATTTCATGACCCAGAATGATCCGAACCAAATAATATATTCCTTTAAAAACAGTTTTGTTTGTTTTAGCAACATCCTAATATTCCAACCAGTAATATTTTACCACAGATTTGATTTCCTCATAAAGAACATCTATTTATAATGTTACAAAGGAATTGTTAGAATTATCTATTGACCCATTCAAAATGGGTTGGTATGGGATACATCAAATTAAAATTTTTTCAGATTAATCAATAATTACTAAGGTCTTTTGAATTATTGAACCGTTAATTTGTCAACCTCATTTGTTATTTCCTTGTATAGGCCGACAACATATTCCATGGCAAAATTCAGAAATTTCGTATGACCCCTTCAAAAGTTATAGACAGATTTCATTAACTTCAACTTTCAAACATTTCACATAAACGTTCAACCATAAGTACTAATTGCTTTTGAATTATTGAACCGTTAATTTGTCAACCTCAGTTGTTATTTCATTGTATAGGCCGACCATTTACGATGTTCCATGGCAAAATTCAGAAATTTCGTATGACCCCCTCCAAAATTATAAACCATTTAGTATTATATTCTGTGAAAGAGCCGCGACATATTCTGGAAAAAATAGAGGCAGTTCTTTAAAAATATTTTTGAAAAGGGGGAATTTACTACTCTTTCTATATATCTGGAACAGAGCCGAGACATATTCTGGAAAAAAATTTAGAGAAGTTTTATAAAAATATTTTGGAAAAGGGGAAATTTACTGCTCTTTCTAGTATTATATTCGAAGGTTATTATTATCGGATCTTTTTAAACATCGTTTGAAAAACAACATTTTAAATCAGGGTTTCGAACCAAACCCGAACCCGAACCTGAACCCGTTCCGGTTCAGAAATTTTTTCATAATTGTTTGAACCTGAACCCGAACCTGAACCAAATCAAAATTCGGGTTCGAGTTCAAATTAATTTTTCTTTTCAAAAATAAAACAACAATAAATAAAACGAAAATAAAATAAAAAATAATTATTGTTGCTATGCATATTGCTCTAGTTTTTACGTTTGTTTTCAAAATTCGATTTTCAAAAAACATTTTATTTGTACGTTTGAATGAATTTTTTTAAATAAATAAAGATAATAAGTAAATATTTTTTTTTTTTTTGAACCCGAACTCGAACCCGAACCTGAACCCGAACCCAATATTTTCTTGTGCAATAACCTAGGGGCTAGGGCGCTATCATGAAATCCGGACGGTAAATTTTAGCGGTAATAAACAATTCTATGGAAATTTTACAATAAATTCAAAAAATGGTCAAAGTTACCCAAGTTATTTTGTATCAAATCGCAATTACATGAAGGTTTAACCACAGATGAGAATAGACAGATGTACATCTTGTATGGGCCAAATTTACATTAGAAATTTCAATACAATAATTCCAATCCAATTCTTTTAGAGCAGGACGTACATTTCTGTCTCTTTTTATCTTTTTTTACGTATGGCTATTTTGATTATATCAAAGCAAACATGGCATGGCTATTTTGATTATATCAAAGCAAACATAAACCAACTTCAAACAAAATTGTATTTTACAATATATACGTCCTGCTCTAAAAGGATTAGATTAGAATCTGGTATTGAAATTTCTAATGTAAATTTGGCCCATACAAGATGTACATCTGTCTATTCTTATCTGTGGTTTAACGGCAAATTTCTGATCGTCATGAAATATTTGTTGCATACAAATTTGTCGATAAACTTTCACTTATTTGCATTTTCATACAAAATAACTTAGGTAACTTTGACCATTTTTTGAATTTATTCTAAAATTTTCATAGAATTGTTTATTACCGCTAAAATTTACCGTCCGGATTTCATGATATCGCCCCTGAACTTCGAGACCCTGTTTTAAATTGATACTAATTTAAGCTAAAATCTATTCCTTTTCGTTTTTCTTAATAGTTATTTAAATTTAATGCACTAAAATGTTGAATGGTTTAGTTTCAGGATTAATTTTTAATAAACTTTTTAGTACAGTAGTACCAGATTAAACTTTTTGATAATTTCGTGCTAATTTTCCGTGCTAACTTCCTACCGGTCCTGGTTAGCCGTATAATCGGCAAATGTTGATATTATTACTTTGTTGGTTAAAGGTAAATAGGCTGTGTACAACAAGTATAATATTGGTCTTCGAACACTACCTTGTGGGACATCTGCATTAATATCATTTAAGCAAGTAAATACATAGATGTGCTATTTTGTTTGACCATTTATTGCCTTTGAAGAAGATAGTTTCCCAAAACTGAGTAAAATTTCTTCGGTAGAAGCTCTTTAATTTTGTATATTAGTCATCGTGCTCCGATATCCAAGAAGGCAGCAGAACAATAACAATATTTCGTTTCCTCGAAGGTATATACATATCTTCCATTTTTGAGGAATACAACTTTTTCGCATGATCGCGTTGAATATGAATGTGATTAGTTTTGTGCATTTGTCTGGAAATTCCCTTATCATTTTTCCAGTAATGAAATCATGTCTTGGTGCCTTATTTGGGCTTATGCAATTTTTAATTGCATTCTTATCTTTCTTCCAATTATACTTTATAGGTTTGTAGGATAAACCATCATTCATTTGCTGTGGTAGCACAAAATAATTATCTTCTTCGAGTGATGCGAATACTGTTTGTAGATGAGCAGCAAAAGCATTGGCTTTTTCTTCGTCACTTCTCGCCCAATTTCCAGTTGATAGTCTAATAGGTGAATTCGAATTTGTTGGCTGTTTTAAATTTTATATTGCCTTCAACAAAGAATAATCTGTCCTCTCGGTTGCCGAGAGATCACTTTAAAAATTTTAGTCGCTCTGGTTTTTATCTTCCTGCAAAGCAAATTTTAGGGCCTTAATAGCTCGATTTAATTACCATTTCAATAACGGCGGTGATTTTGTTTGCTGCCATTCACGGCGAATTTTTCGCTTCTCCTGTATTAGTTCCTGTATATTATGGGACAGTTTATTAACTTTTTCAGAACTACTTATGACTACCATGACAATTTTTAGATTTTCTGCCGCCGCATCAATATCAATCAGTTGGTACGAGTGATCAGAGGAATAAATATTAAGTAGATAATTTTCTTCAACTAGCTTCCTATATTGGTCCCAATTAGTTCGCTTGTTTGTAAGACGTTTCAGCATTTCGTTCCTTATGACATCGGTACTCACTGTTACTACATTACCGGTGAGTGCCTTAGCATATGTACGTGGAATGCCATTTGTTACACAAAAGTTTCGCTTTATCCCGTGGGCCAGTATACTATTATCAATTCCCAGTAAAGAGGCGAAAACTGAAACAACAAACGGTAGGTCGAATAGCTAAGATCTACCGTGAATTGTGACGACAAAGCCATAAAGAAACATTTAAAAAACAAGAAAACCTAAACCAACGTTACAATCAAGCAATCAAACTTTCAAAAAACACGATTGGCTTGAACAAAAAACTTTCGCTGCAAAAAAAACTTATTTGTCTTATGGATATGATGAGTCTTACTTTACTTTGAATCGTATTAGAATGACAGAATTCCCACACTACTTCGATCATCCTTCTACGGAAGCTACGGACTATAAATCTATTGAGCATACAAAAATTTCAAAAAAGTTATACTATGGATTACGTATAAGCGAGCGTGGAATGTCCAAATCACGATTTTTTGAATTTGGGCTAGGAGTAACGCCTGAGAAATACTGCAAGCTTTGTTTACCGAAAGTCACTGAATTTATTGCTAAAAAGTACCTACAAATATATCAATATAACTTTTTGGATCGACCTCGCTTCTTGCCATTACGCAAAGAACAACTTAGCTGAAATGGCTCCAAACACACCATTTGAGGCCGATAGAAGATTTTCGGGCTAATTTAAAGCAGAAGGCATGTTTGCAATCTTTTTATAGTGCCTGCAGGGATATAATATCGTTTGCCATATCTGTATTAGCTCTCAAAAATGATTGCAATATCTGCACAGTTGTTGAGTTTTTGAAAGCAAACTGCAGGATTTTTTGATCAATTAAAATTTAACGATTTTATGACCAAATTTCGATCGATTCCTTCATATTGGATGCCATTTTTGTAAAAATCAATATTCTTTAAAAATCCTACGTATTTCACTAGCTTTTGACATGTTTTTCAAAATCGTTTTCGTTTTTTGTTCTAGATTGAAAATTGAGATTTCCGCCCGTGAGGTTCATTAAAAAAAGGAGTTTCTTTCATCAGCCACTGTCGCTTTGTTATTATTAAGTAAATTGGAGAAAATTATCCTTGATTTTGCTCCCACAAGGTGCTATTACCCCTTAAACTACACATATAAAGTTGTTTGATTTTTACTGGTAGAGTAATTTTATAAAGTTTTAGAATTTACTTACGTATAGATTTGATAAAGTTAACTCATCAAATTTAATGTTGATTTTACCTGAAATGAAAAAAAAAACAAAATGTTAACTTATTAAATAATTTGGGAGTGTGCAAGCAAAAGATTTACATTAAATTAAGGGCAATATTGTAATTGAAAAGTGAATCTTTTTTCTTTGTAAATAACCTAACTAAATAAGGCCAAACCTATGTTTGAGTTAGATCAGTCCAGTTAAATTGTACAATACACTCAATGAATCAATATTTCTGATGCAACAGTGCATTCAGTTTATTGTAATTCCACATTTGAAGTGGCGCCCCGAAGAACCACCTGGCTTCAAATAACCGAGTTTAGAACTATCTCCGCCTTTACCCTGGTAATCATCCACATTACAACAGACGGAATGGGAATAAGAGTCCTATGTGTGTTCTACTAATATTATATAACATAAGAAACCTGAGAAAGGAGATCGAGTAGACGAGAAACTAGAATCACAACTTCACCAATAAAAGCCCAGCAACGTTTGATCGTTAGTATGAATTTGAGAGACAGGCTAGTACTTAGAAGAAAAATCATGATGATGGAATGATAACCTCCCTCGGTAAGCCAGTATACAAATCAGCTATTCAAAAATGGTAGTAAGTTCCCATACAAAAGGATCGATCAAAAAACGAAAGAAATAGAGGCATCATATAAAAAGACTGTGTGTTACTAGAATGCTTGGACAACATCCGAAAGCCGTGGCTGAGACGATAATCTGGGGGAATCATTATACATTGTAATGAATGAAATTCGCCAATATTCTTAATCTTCTAAAGCGGAAATTTTAAAGAAAATAATTTAACTCCTCATAACGGGCTGCAGGAAATAGAATTCAGAATAAAGGAAGACAGAATGACAAATACTACAAATTCGTGAGGAGTAACCTTACATTGTATGTGGAATCTGCATTACTGTTCCTCATAGTACTACGGTGTTGCAAATCAAACGACCTACTTCACACATCATACAAACTTACCGACAGGCAGCTAAATGCAAAGAAGTTATCAGAGCTTGCACAAGACTGAACACAACGATCAACACAGAATTAATATCAACCAGAAAATCATAAACGACCTAGGCGGTGCCGTAGCAAAAACAGACGAAGATTACAAAAGTCAGCCGATTACAAGGATTAAACAAGAGATTGCTAACAAACGCCCTAAGGCAGCTCTTAAACTGCAGCTTTCCAAAAATATCATCATCACCAACATAAAACCTTCTGCAATAATTGAGGCAAACAGGTATCGAGACAGAAATTAGAAAGCGCAAGTATGAAGGATCAGTATAGTAGAGCACTAATCATAAATGAGATAAAGAAAAAAGAAACCTAACTTGGTTATTTCACTATTGGTAAAATAAATAGTCCACCTTGTTCAACCCAGATTTCCACTTTTGCACTTTATACAAGTACCTAATGTAATAAGCATTTCTAATTATGTTTGACATGAAGCAGTTCGGTTGTTCACAACAACAAGGTGAGGGGAATCACTTTTGAATATATTTTCACTAATAGTAAAACATCGTGGTGGCCGAAGGCAGATCTACTCAGGAGATGTTAGGACCTTACAAACTTTTATGTTTATAAAAATTCTCTTAATCCATCGACGAATTCAATTAATTGTATTTAAAAAAAACCTTACAACAGCTAAATAGTGTATATATACATATATCCTGCCACGATTTCGAGAACGGCTTCTCCGATTTGTAATTGGTTTTGCCAATCTGTTTCTATGGTCAAGACGCAGAATAGAAAAGCTTTTGGAGCCTATGTATCAAGAGGATCAGGTTAAACCACGTGGCTATAAACAACATGGTGTTACCACATGGTTTTCGAGCCATGTTCACCAAATTTGTTTATATGCTGTTTTGAGGTTCGGTTGAGTTGGTGCTAGATTTACGTGTTGAGTTAAGAGTTCAGTTAGGGTGGGGTGTTAGGATTGAGTGAGCAGTTCAAATGGAGTTTCTTTATTGGTTGAGTTGATGGTAGGGTTAGAGTTTGCTTGAGTTGGTTTGAATTGAGCTTATGTCCGCATGAAGTTTTTCAAACCATTTGCATTTAGGAATTGAGTTGGGCATTGAGGTTGGGATTCAGTTAAGGGTTAAGTTGGGGGTCGAGTTTGGGGTTGAGGTTGAGTCAGTGGTTCAGATGGGGATTTATTTGGGGTTGTGTTGAGGGTTAAGTTAAAAGTTAGCTTGAGATGTGTTGAATTGAGTTCATGTAGACGAGTTGGAGGTTGAGTTAGGATTGAGTTGAATTTATGTACGCTTAGAGTTTTCGAAACTTTTAGATTTAGATATTGAGTTGAGCGTTAAGTTTTAGATTGATTTGATGGAGAAATTCAGCGGGGATTTATTTGGAATGAGTTGAGAGTTGAGTTGGAAATTAGCTTAAGTTGACTTTATGTACGCTTTTTATCGAATTCATATTTATTTAACCAGATATTCGTTCGGTTGGAGTGGCGGGTAACACATACTGACATATATTGATGAAAACTACTGGCTGCCGCCGAAACTTTTTACAAATTTTATTTAAACTGTACAATGAGGCAGAAATATTATTTAAAAAGTTCAAATCCAAGAAAAGTTCAAGAAGGCTCCGGCCGACTACCACCAACAAATTGAAGTCACATAAATGTGATTCCGGCCGTCAAAGTGTTAAGAGCATATCTCATTTATTTTATTTATAAATTTAATATTAACGAAGCATAACTCAAATCTTATATAACTATGTATGACATGTGAAAAACAGTTGAAATCGAGACTCAAGTTTGTTTGTGGAACGGAGCAATTATTACAATTTATAATTCAAAATTATATAATTCAAAAATTCGATCTTTAATCAATTTACCTTCCCTGCTGCCTTAAATCCAACCCACTAAATCAATATTTCTGCTTGAAATCATTTTAGTTATTAACAAAAAATGAATTCCAATAAATATTCTACCCTGGTACATATAAGAAATATTGTTCGTAAAGTTTTCGAATAAATTACAGCAACAACAACAAAGCAAAGACAAAATTGGGCTTGAAGAGTTCAAAAATCTTTTTTTTTAATTTTAGGCGGTATCGTATATAAATTTCATGCATACATTTCTGAATGCAATAAATAATACAAAACAAAAGACATAAACAAGAATGTGATACATATCAAAATTATCAACCAGTTGGGAGTAGCAGCAACAACAAAAAAAAAAGAAAATGATAGCAAAAAATCTCTTTAAATCAGGTTGGGTACACGAAGCCACCAAAAATTAAATACTTGGAAGTATACAAAATTAAAAATACGAAAATTATGTGAAGAAATGTATTATGCTTTTGCCATGGTCAGCATTAATTCTCTCCAAACGAAATCGATTTTGTATGAGGTCGTTGTGAAACTTGAACTAGAATTTTACAAAATAATTTTAATCAAAATAAACTCGTTTAGTGAGGAATTTCTTTTCAAATAATGCGATTTCATTTATACTTAGATGTATAGGCCAATAGGTTTTTTTAATAATGTACTGTTCCGCTACATAATGTTAAAATTTACTGTAAAATTTTTGTTGTAAAAACTGAAATAAAATAAAAAAGGTTGTGTTATTCGACAAATTGGATAATAAATAATTTATTTTTCTTTTTAGGGCGATACATTTATTTTGACCTATTTGGACCATCTGTCTAAGAAGAACATTTTTTCACTTTTATCACTTTTTTGGAACAAACCTACATACATATAATTGATAAGGAAGTTTTGCAAGTTGTACAGCAAATTAGAAAAATTAAATATTAAATTTATCATCATAGGCAAACCATCATAACCTTAAACAATTATCCCGTCATACCATTATTCCATTATACGATCTACCAACATGAAACTATACCATTAAACAATCATACAATCATACCTTCAATCCACCTTACCTTCTTACCATTATCGTAATATCGTATCATCCTACCATCATACCATCGTATAATCATACCATCATACTATCAGGCCATGATATCATAATACCATTTTACCGTCAAACCATCATAGCATCATACTTTCATACCATCATTCTAGAATATATGCCGTCATACCATCACACGTACTATCAAATCGTACTATCAAATATTGTTTAATGGGCATTAAACAAAAAGTGGATAACTTCAGTTAACCACTTCTTTAAATTACAATCCCATTCGTTTACCCATTTTATGCTTTACAATACTCCATATTTGATTTTCCATAATTTTCCTTAATTTTAGAGAATATTTTGCTCAGAACAGGTTTTCTTAAGACGACAAAAAAAAAATTAATTTACAATAACATCATTTTATGCATTACCAAATTAGATTAATGATATTTATTAAAAAACGGTATATATACTTATATACACTCCCGATAGCAACTAAATCGACTGAAACCTTCAGCGCTCACAGAAAGGCGATTTTTTTTAAAACGGGTCAACCGATTTTCACAAGACAATGGGCATCCTCGGTAAAGGTTAGAATGTAAAATGGTATTAGTGTTTTGTATCGAAACTGTATTGTGAATTTAATAACTCAAAAGAATTTTTATATTTTAAAATGTTTATAAGTCATTTAGCGACGCGTTCAAACTTCGTATCCATAAAATTAAACGTTAAACATTATTGTTGACGTAACGTTAAACATTATTGCAAACTCTATTTGCATGCCCCATATTTTTTTGAAAGCCTGATATTTTTGAAAATAGGTTCAATACATTTTTTTATAATGAATTTTGAATCAAAACGCAACCAAAATTGATGATTATGAACAAAAATGTTGCGGATATTTAAATTTAAATTACAACAAAAAATTTAAGCAAAACAAAAACAATTGTATTGGTTAATAGTTAGTATTGCCCCCCTTGCGTCTAAAATGGTTCGCTTGCGGTTCCCCATTGACCTTATTGACGGTACCGGATTTCTGGCTCGGACCCTCCGTATTAGTTCGTCCCATAAATGCTCAATTGGATTCATGTCTGGACTGAGGGCTGGCCACCTCATCGTCTCGAGTTCCAACTCATCCATGACCCGCCAAGTGGTTCGAGCTGTGTGACACCAGGCATTGTCATTGCATCAATATGAAATCTTCCCCTATATATCTTGCGTAGGGCACTACATGACCCAAGAGAATGTCCTCGATATATCGTTCAGCGGTCAGACCTCCTCTACGGCATCCACCAGGTACGAAAATAAGATCTGTTTTCCCTCAAGCAATATGCCAGCCAACACCATGCAAGAATCGCCGTCGTGCGAGACGGTTTCAGCAAAACAGCACTACAAAAATCGCTCTCTGATGAAGAAATCAATGACGGCTACATTTCTGAGACTGATCCGTTGATAATTGATAATAATTCCATTATAGAGGAGGATCAGTCAACAGGATATCAAAGTAGCCGTATCGAATTATCACCGGATCTCTTTGTCTCAAACAGCAGCTTCGATCTGAACAGTTCGGCAGATGAAGGCCCCATATTCTTGACGAAGTATTCAGATGAGTAACGACGAAGACGAAGTATTCAGTAAACCGAAAAAGAAAAATAAGTCAACGTAAAGCAATTTCAATAATCAATACGAAAATTAAAGCGAAACTCCGGAAAAGGGAACACCACAGCGAATGGAAAAATATGCGAAAATAAAATATCACGCAAACTATAATATCACGCAAAGAAAATGTCGCGAACGAGTATCAGATGAACTACGATTAAAATGTTTCTCAGAATATTGGGCACTCAGACAATATACAGGTCGCCTCCCTTTTCTTACTAAATGTATAAAAGTCGAATAGAAAAGTCGTACCACAAATTTAAGAAATCGAAAAAGGAGCGGAATATAACTGTAAAATACTATGTCATTGACCGTGAAACGCTAGAAAAAATAAACATTTGCAAAGGTTGTTTTCTTGATGTACTTGGTGAAAAAAAAGGTATAGTCGACACGGTCATTAAAAAGACACAACAAGGAGCAAGATTCATCGATAATAGGGGAATGTCACAAAAACGAACAATAACGTTCCAGCAAGAAAAAGATGTTAAAACCCACATAAATAGTTTTCCTAAGTATGAGTCGCACTATTCGCGACCCCATACAAACAAAAATTATTTGCCAATAGGCCTAAATTTATCTAAAATGTACGAAATGTACCTACAAGCTCAACTGGAATCCAAAGTTTAAATTTCCATATACCGTCAAATTTTTAAAACATTTAATTTAAAATTCAAACATCCCCAGATTGACACTTGTCAGAAATGCGACAAATTTGCCATGAAAATTAAAATGGCAAACGAAAACGATAAATTGAAAATTGAACTGGAGCAGGATATTCATCAAGAAGATGCTGATTAGCGAATGCGGAGAAGATGCTAGATAAGGCTGACAAAAATAAAAAGTGTTAGCGGTGGATCTTCAACAGTGCCTTCCTACTCTTCATTTGAGATTGAGTGTTGATTTTTCGCTTAAATTTGATACCGTCGAGCACACATTTTTGAAACCCGGGCATACACATTTGGAATGTGATTCAGATCACAAAATAATAGAAGATAAGAAGAAAAGAACAAATATGGAAATATTTCATCCACACGATTGGGCGCAGACGCAGTTAATGCGAGCATGTGGTCGAAAAAAAAATTCAATGTCATTGAAATGCGAATTTTACGATTTTGCCGGACTCTTATGTGGTTTTCTTTTGACGCAATTGCATCAACAATTTTTGATGTGCAGCAAAAAATTTGATTTATCGCCCTCTTTTGACGAAAAAACGGCAATTTTTTTTTGATATATTTCGATTTTCTGAAATCTATATTTTTTTATAAATTTACCCCCACTTTACTACAAAATACTAACACCAAGAAATGATAAATGTCAATCTGACATTACTGACATATCATTTTATACAAATTGACATTTCAAAATGGCGGAAATCGTATAAATAACCAAAAACAAATCACCAATACAATGAAAACAAATTGATGTTTTTTTTTCGTCTTCTTTTGGGACACGAAAATTTAGAATTTTTTCAAAAATCAAAAGAAAGCGACAATAAAAACAGTTTATAAAAAACCCAATAAAACTAATTGCGGGAAAAAATCGTGTGGAATCACATAAGACTGTTAAGGTAAAATGTACAACAAAAATACAGATGGTTCCGTGGACTACCAAGTGGTTTTGGACCATCCAAATTTTTGACAGGATTTCAATACTTTGGTCTCTTTAAACCGAAGTAACTGCAGAAATCACTATGTATACATACAGTATTGTGCAAAACCTAAGCAACTTTTGCTCCATAATCATATTTTAAAATACTTTATTTCTGTTTTACTGTTTTTTTAAAAAATTGATTCATAGCTATTTATTCCTTTATCCATAATGCTTACAAATATAAACTAAAAAAACTAATTAACAGTTCCTTTTTACTACACTTACACTTTCTACTTTTATTTCTCTTATTTAACGGGACCTGTTCAATATTAGTTTTTATACAAAAACAAAAGAATCCTTTTCAGTTTGTTTTGTGTATTGATCAGGTCTAGTTAAGGATTATTTATAATACATTATGGGTCGGAACAAATACGATAGCATTTTAAAATCTAAAATAATTAGTGATTATTATAATGGTGAATTGCAAATTTCGATCGCAAACAAATATAAAATCAATAAATCTATAATTTCGCTTTTAATTAAAAAATACAAAAGAAGTGGAACAGTTGAAAATTTGAATGTCGGTGGCCGTCCTCGAAAGACGTCAGCTCGTACTGATAGAAAAATAATTAATTTAATAAAAAAAGACCCATTTATTTCTTCAAGAGAAATTGTGGGAGCACTAGATTTAAGTGTAGATCCTAGCACTGTCCGGAGACGTGCTATAGAAAATAATTTGAAAAGTTTTTCTCCCTATAAGAAACCAGTTCTTACCAAGAGGCACATCCTAAAACGGTCTGTAGACATTTGACTGTACCATAACAAATTAATCTTATTTTTAATTTATCTCCAGTTTAAATTTTGCTAAAACCCACCTTAATTGGACAACAGATAAATAGAAAACAGTGTTGTTTAGCGACGAGTCTAAGTTTAACTTAATAAATTCCGATGGCAAGTGTCATGTTAGGAGAATAAAAGGGCACCGCCTGAATCCCCGCTACTGTAGAGGTACAGTTAAACACGGAGGCGGCAATGTAATGGTGTGGACATGTTTTTCGGCTCAAGGTCTCGGTCCATTTCATGAGATAACTGAAAAAATGGACCGATTTGTTTATAAAAATATTTTGGAAACACAGATGCTCCCTTACGCGGAATGGGAAATGCCGCTTCGATGGGTGTTTCAACACGACAACGACCCGAAACACACTTCGAAGTTGGTAAAAGATTGGATTTCAGATAAAGGGATTTAAGTTCTGGATTGGCCAGCGTAATCACCAGACTTGAATCCTATCGAAAACCTCTTCGGTATTCTAAAGCGAAGAGTAGGTAGTAACCGCCATCGCAATAAGGGACAGCTTATGACAGCTTTGAGAGAAGAGTGGAAAAATATACCGATGACTATAGTTTCAAACCTCATTGAATCAATGCCCCGCAGATGTGTGGAAGTAACAAAAAATAAAGGTTATTATACTAAATATTAGAAGTTGCTTTTGTTTTGCACAACCAATTATAATGAATATTTGAATTTTTTTTTTTTTTTTAACTAAAAAGGAACTGTTAATTAGTTTTTTTAGCTTATATTTGTAAGCATTATGTATAAAGGAATAAATATCAATTTTTTATAAAAAACAGTAAAACAGAAATAAAGTATTTTAAATGATTATGAAGCAAAAGTTGCTTAGGTTTTGCACAATACTGTATATATTGTTTTGGCATGGTATCAGTGAGTAATAAATTCAACCCGTGGCTACCAAATCAACACGAGAGTAACAAATTAAATTGAGAATTTTATTTTGTTTTATCCTCAAAAGCTTATTACTAAACAGGAGCGGAAAAAGCCTTTTTTTAATTTTAAAATTCTCATAGCAAAAACATATTACATATTTAAAATATTATTTTAGTAGGCTTTGGTTTTATTAACCCTTAACGAACGAGAGCTTTTTCCATAATCCGCCTATAGGTCGACATAAAATTAAATAAAAGACTGGATTAGATAAAGTTATGGAATATGGCCAGTTAGGAAGGAACTCGATTAGTTCTGATCCGATTTTGATGAAATTCGATATGTACGATGGAAATGGGATTCTAAAATGGTTTTTGGATAAAGTTATGGAATACAGCCAACTAGGATAGAACTTGTCTATTCCTTAACCGATTTTAGTGAAATTAGGCACGCAAGATGGAAATGCGATTCTAAAATGATTTTTAGGTGAAGTTCAGGAAAATGGCCAACTAGGATATAACTTGCTTATTCCATAACCGGTTTTAGTGAAATTTCACATGCGCGATAAAGTTCTGAAATATGAAATGCATGTCGAATTTCATCTTAATCAATTAAGGAGTAGCCTAGTTCTATCCTAGTTAGGTAAATTCCAGAACTTCAACCAAAAATCATTTTAGAATGTCAAATTTCACTAAAATCGTTTAAGGAACAGCCAAGTTACATCCTAGTCACCCATATTTCAGAACTTCGTCCAAAAATCATTTAGGAATTCTATTTCCATCGCACATGCCATATTTTACTAATTTTAAGAAATAGCTAAGTTCCAATTTGCTTGGCCATATTCGAGAACCTCAGATAAATATCATTGTAGAATCCCATTTCCAATACACATGTCGAATTGCATCACAATCGGTTAAGAAATAGCCAAGTTCCATTATAGTTGGCCATATTCCAGAACTTTATCTAAAAATCATTTTAGTAAAAATTGTCATAGTTACCCAAATTAATTTGTATGAAATTGCAAATAAATGAAAGCTTATCAGCAAATTTTTATGCGACAATGGGCTAGGTACTCGATACTCGGATAAGCAGATAAGCAGTTATTTTTTGCGAATTTGCTAGAAATGTTATACACTATAATTTAGCAACCCAATTTGTTTCTGAATTTCAGAAAATGAGATACTTTAACGCACTTTATCGTTTGTCCTGAATACAAAAATATATTTTACTTTGCTAAAATAATCGAGTAGCTTACTTAGTATCGTGTATCTGGCCCAATATTTCATTAACGATCAGAAATTTGCCGTTAAACCTTCATGTAATTGCGATTTGATACCAAATAACTTGGGTAACTTTGACCATTTTCTGAATTTATTCTAAATTTTTCATAAAATTGTTTACTACCGTTAAAATTTAAAGTCCGGATTTCATGATTTCGCCTCCCACGAGTAGTTAAACTTAAGCAAAGACACAAACCTAAGTACTTGAGGTGGTCGACTGGAAAGCAACTCCTATAACCAAAATAGTTGTTTGCTTTATAGAAGACGATGATTCCTTGTACAAGTTCTTTAACATATTGAAATATAAAAAATTACAAATATGTACATCTTACCATAATTATGGTTTGTTTATCTTTATTAAGTAATAAGAATAAATAATTTAATTACAAAAGCAATTAAAATTCTTCATCCGGTTTACCTTTTGTTATTCGATGAACAAAATTAGTTCAGGTGCTCAAGATTACGATTCAAAATAGTAATTAAATATATATTTAGCACCATAAATATAAATATGTATATCAAATATCTGCGCAAATGTAATTAACGTTCACATTTTTCACTTAACATTTCCTGTTGCACTTTTTCATTTTAATTTGTAATGGTCGTCTCGTCAAGGAAAAGACATTAAAATGTATGATTAGAATATAAAAATAAGTAGTTGAAATATTTTCTTTTTTGTTGTTCACAAATAAAATATAATTTTATTATAGGTGTAGAAATTGGCGAAGGTTTCCGCATAAACTCGTAAGTACTACCTCAACATATATAACATTAACTATAGTAAATAAATAGTGCAAAGTTTTAATGTTGATTTAGAATGTTGTCATTATGTCAATTTAGACAATCAATAGAGAAATTTTATTTTACTTTTTTATACATTCTCTTACACATAATAAAATGAACAGAAAACAAACATTTCATCTTATGCACTACTTTCACGGTTTATTGACCTTTCTTTTAGAATTTAAATTTTTTTGTTTTTACATTTTGAATATAAACATAATTTATAATGGGGTGTGTGTATCCATATTGTTTTCTTATGTTGAAAACAACTCAGTTATTTTCGTAAAACCACTTAGTTATTTATAAATGCAATTTAATTGAGATTTTCGTTGTAGTAAATACCTAAGATTTTAAACATAAAATGTAAGAGGTAAGAAGATCGATATCAGATAGCTACTTCGTCAGTTTTTTCTAAAAACTCACAGATTTTAACCTAAAAGTTTTAATCTAGTGAAACAAAACTAAAAAGAAGTTTCTTCTACGAAATGGTCAATGGCCGAATTCGTCTTCTGTTCGTTTTCCATTTATTTAAATTGTTTTCTGAATAAGAAAAGTTCTACTAAGGGCCAAATCAGTACTTCAATGAGAGTAACTTTTTGACTTTCTTCTTATTTAGTCACTGCTTGATAATGAAGCATGTCTTGTTCAATATTTTGCTCGATAATGTGTTAGGGAAGCGGTGGATAGAGGAAAGAGATAGCGTTTGTAAAAATTTGGTCTATTAGAGCAAATTTTTACAAACGCTAGCAAAAGGAATTACAAACCTAACACAGTTTTGTAAACCTTTTAATTTTACAATTCTCCATGAGAAAACAATGTTTTGTCGAATAAAAAAATAAAACCTCATCCAATGATCGGAAATCCAAAATTAAATTGATCAACGTAAGAGAATTTCTGCATAGCCACCAGGATTAAGAATAATTTGGAGTTTCTGCCAACACTTGAATATTCGTGTAACAATTTTTAGTTAGACTGGTCAAGTAGGGTGGTCAACAAATTTGATTTAAATACCAAAATTCCAATCAAAAAATGGCTAGCTCATCAAATATTGCAATAAATGAAAATTAAATTAATATAAGTGACACAAATAATAAAATTGTGCAAAACAATGAAAATAAAGTTAATTAAAATGTAGCTCTACCACAAACATTAGTGCAAACTGACAACACTAAATGCAGAAAAAAGTGAGAAATTTATTACTGCCCACACATACTGTTTAAAGAGTACAAAAGGAATCCAAATCGTGACAAAAGTGATCGATTCGCTTATGCAGCAAGAGAAAATCAGTGTAAAACTAACAAAAATTAACTTCAAGGTGAAAAACGTCAACATTAAAAATCACGACAGAAAACCTCAACCATTGTTTAAAGTTGAGTTGAAATCTTGGAACCTAAAGTAATAAGAACTATGGGTAAACATGCGATCTATGATCAGGTGTAGAAAAATCGTAGTGAACTGCATGACAGAAACAAGTGGGAGCTGAATAAAAGCAAACCATAGGCCAGAAATGAGAAAATGCAGTATTTTGGTGAAAATCACAAAGAGCGCTAAGAAAAAATAACTCCACTTCAAAGAGAGAACAGCAAGCATTAAACCATATTATCAAACACCAATACTCGTCAAATGTGTTACGTTCAATCCAAAGTCCACAAAAATGTAGTGAGGAGCAAGCAATTAGCGCCTGCCTGGAGGAATGTACAGGGAAATGCACCATACCTGCAGTTTATTATCCACAAAAACTTTCAGTTAAAAAACATCAATTAGCAAATTTTGCGAGAGGTGAGTACAACGCTAAACAAAGCCAGTGGGATTCAAGATTAATATTTTCAAAAGGAAAACAGCTGAGGGAATATAATTATGCAAGATGAAAAATTGGATCACATATCTAACGGCCACCCAAGTTATATTGGTCAACTGAGATATGACAAATTTCCGATTTACTGAAGTTTTAAAGGGTGAAGCTAGAATTGTGATGGCCGAAACGTGTTACGACCTATCTTCAGAAGGGCTATTTGGGGATTGGATTCGAACGTGTTCGACTCTTCGAAGTGTTGGATTAGTATTTGGTTTAAATAAGAAAGAATGGATCTTATTCAATTCATATTAGAACCCAATACTCTGAAGACTCGAAAACGTTCGAATCGAATTCACAAATAGCCCCCTTGATCACTCACCAGTATTATTAAATAACACTGGACAAGCAAGTTATAAAAGTATCGCCACCTAGATTCCTGATGAATTAACATGCTAATTGAACTCAATTCAAGTCTACTTTAATCAAAGAACGTTCTTTAAACAACCTGCTAAAAACACAATATGAAATTGATGCAGCACTTCAAAACCTAGTGGATTCAATACTCAGCAGCTCAGTTTACTTAAAGTTGGACAAACAGTCTTAGAATATTCAGTTGCTATTAATGATAAAACGATCAATAGGCAGGCAACTACACTGATCGCCGACACCATGCAAGAAATGATGCAGATACAGCAAACATATGTACTCAACATCTTAGTAAGTTTTATTTATGAACAAATTGGAAGCCCCGAAGTGATCGATGATACAGAATACAAGTGGTGACAAATAGAAAAGAAAATTAAGTAAAACATTGATTTCAAAAAAAGCACCGGAGCATGATCTGATACCGTGACAAAATTTAAAAAATTTCTGAAAAAATGTATCAAACTAATAATATACATTTTCAGCACTATAATCAAAACAGGCTACTTTCCGGAAACCAAGAAAATTTCTCATGAAGCAAAAGTAAACTCAAACGATCCAATTAGTTTACTACCAACTTTAAAAATTAACAGCGGTTCCATTATAGGCAATCTGCTAGGTCCACTATTATATATACTAGATCTACATATATAGCAGACCAACACTAACTCAAATTATGTAAAAGTTTCAACATTTGCAGATGATACAGCAATCCTGTCTTCGCATCAAAATCCCAGAAATCTACAAGAATATTTATACGAGATAGAAACTGGCTAATTAATTGGAGAATTAAGGTCAACAAGCGTAAATCGGCATTACATTGACACTCGGCAAACTTACCTATCTGCTTGTGAGGGTAAATAATAAGTATCTCCCCTTAATATCGACTAAAAAGAAGTCGACTGGACAAAATGTCGATTTGTGTTTAAGAAAAATTGTTGACTGGACAGAATGTCGACTAAAGAAAATGTTGATTTTAAAAATGCAGATTTAACAATATCAGCAGATATATCGACTTTGAATTTTTAGGTAGAATATTATTTAAGTTAAAGTTATGCTATTTCCATACATTATGTAATCCAAATGGTACAAAACTAAAATTTTTTGAATTTAGTATTCCAAATAAAAATAAACAATAATCAAGTACTAAGTAAAATGGAAATTTTTCATCAGATTAAAACCGGGACGTGAATCTTAAGTATGTATTAATAGGATCAATAATACTTTATTAAAAACAAATTTAAAATGAATATAGGAAATTATTATACAAATGTATGTTGCATTTTGCATTTTTTGATAGATTTTACCAAAAAAAAAGGTTAAGACAACTACGAGCAATAAGGGAGCAACAAAACTTGTTGTAAACGGATATATCTATCATAAAGAAAAAATACCAAATGAAGTTTTTCACTGGCGTTGTGAGGAAATTTCAATTTGTAAAGCGCGGGCTATTACGAAAATGGAAAATGATCAATACAAAATTTCTAAAAATCCAACAGTGCATGTACCTTTCGCCTATAAATTTTCAAAAGATAAAGCAAACTATTGTGTTAAAACTATGGCTAAGACGACACCCAATCAACCATCACAAATAGTGAATGAATCAGACGCCAATTTTAAAACTAATTGCAGGGTATATTTACCTAAAGCAAAAGCTAAAAAAAAAAGTGGCTAGGGTAAGATTGGCTGCTGGCGAATATGAACCATCTTCATTAGAAGAAATTGATATTCCCAACCGATTGAGGTATATTGAAGCTGAACAATTTGTGCTACATGAAAAAGATATCCAAGGTGAAAAGCTTATTATCTAAATAATTAAATAGAAATGCCAGAAAAATTATACAATATAAACTAAAACAGCTACAAATTTACAAATAGACAGCCATATCCTAAAACTCGAATAAAACTAATGCAGGTCCATTCACAAAAGATTTTTTTCAGCATATAAAATTATACGTTCGATAATATTTCATTTTAAAACTAATCGACGACGCAGCATTTTTCAAATCAGATGGGAGCATATTCCACATATGGACTCCCCGGATAAACAACGAAGAATTGAAAATCCTTGTCTTATTTCTAGGTGTGCTTAAATATTCTGTCTGGATGATCGAAGTTTTACCATTTTCTCCGATAGATATGTTGGCTCTCTAAAATTTAGCACATTGAAAATAAATAAACAAACACGATAATCAAGGTAATCAGAAATACTGCATCCCACTATTGATTTAACAAACGGTGATATATGATCATATTTACGTAATCCGTGCACATATCTTAGACAAGCGTTAAACATTAGTTCAACTTTCCGGAATTGTGTCTTTTTCATTCCAAATAATGCAGTACCACAATAAGTAATACCTATGGGTTAAAATATAGGAGCGAACCAGTCGTCGCTTTAGCTCAAAAGAACCAAATTTAGTTACCGACCACAGCAAACGCAAAATATTAAATACTTTAGTGCGCATCATATTAATATGCATTTCTCACGACAAAGTCCGATCAATATAAAGACCTAAGTCTCTTACTGTATCAGAATACTCAATGTTTATACCATTTACAACTATATTGGGGAAACCAGCCACTTCAAGGAATTTATTAGAAATGATAATGGACTGAGTCTTCCTTTCATTCAACAATAGACCATGTTCCCTAGACCACTTCAGAACAGAGCTAATATCTTTATTTAAGGTTTCAACACAAGAGATTCTATTTTCATAATAGTCACTCCAGTACAGCTGTACATCATCAGCGTATAAATGATACTTTGACTTAGAAATAACTCTAGGTAAATCGTTGATAAATACTGAGAACAGAACCGGGCCGAGAACAGAGCCTGGTGGCACCCCAATACCTATACTAAGACGTTTGGAAATGTTTGTACCATTAGTGTGTACCTCTTGCCATCTTCCAGTAAGGTACGAAAAAATCAACCGACACGAGGTTGAATCAAAATTAAAATATGCTTTAAGTTTTCTGATTAGGCGATAGCAATAACAATATTTAAGAGATAAGGGGTAATAAACCTTAAAGGTACATTGTCAAGACCAACGGAGTTAGATTTAATAGAGAACAATGCATGTCTAAGCTCCACTATATCGATATTGCTGAATGAGAAATCACCATCGAAGGTATTCGATAAGGATGTACAATCATCGCTATTATTTGTGTTCATACTATGACAAAAATGGTTATTTAGAGTATCTGCTGATAAAGTAATAATATTTGGTGCTTTTCTGTTACTCAGCCCTAAGTTTTGAACATTAGCCCAAAAAGTTTTACTCGGGAGGTTCTGGGGAAACACTGCATTTAAATAATTTGTTTTCGCCTTGCTAATCATTCTGGTAACCAAATTCCTAGCCCTTTTGTATTCGTTGCGAAAAAAAATCGTCTTATATTTTTTCCACTGCTTTAAGGCATATTCCCGTAAGGCTATGCGTGTTTTGATATCGTTATTGATCCAAGGTGGCTTCTGAATTTTAATTTGGAGTTTTTTCAAGGGAATACACCGCTGAAAACAATTTATGATTTGTTGATTAAAATACTCCATTTTATCATCAATGTCACTTTTCGCATAAGTTGGATCCCGATCCATTGTATTTAGCACAGTCCATCATAGTTCTACCTATAGCACACTTATTGTAATCTCTGAATTCAGTAATAACAGGCATAGAATTCTCAGGAAGGTCATAAACCCAAAACAACATATCATGATCCGACCCAACCGAAATTTGATTGACGAAAAGTATGTTACTTGTGTTAGTAATTACCAAGTCTAACAGAGAGGAAGATGCTGTGGCCTTCAAGTAATATGTGGGTTCTTTGTTAATAACGTTCAGTGAAAAACTATTCAATAATAATTTAAAATTTCTAGTGGAGGAGTTTGAAATTAGCAAATTATAGTTAAAATCACCACATATAATAATATCTAAATAAGTGTCACAGAAATTGTTTAATATTTCTTCTAATTAAATACAGCAATTTTTGTTAGGTGGACTGTACACAACACCAACAATATTTTAATGGAATTTACTCTACACTCTACTAGCAATATTTCTAACCTAGGGCTGTAGAATTTATGCACCACAGTTGCGGTTATCGTGGATTTCACAAACATACAGATCCCACCGCCCCTTTTTTCAGTCCTATCCCCTCTTAAAAGTTGAAAACCTGGTATAGATACAAAAGAATCAGGATACCTTGATGTAGCCAGGTCTCACTAATACAAATTATATCTACATCCACACCATCCAAACACGCCAATAACTCACCAAAATTAGGAACCAAACTATGTATGTTTACATGGCACAACTTTAATCCAGTTTTACTTCTTAAAGAAACCTTCATCACGATATTTGAATAAAAATTGTCACTTCTTTCTGCTGCCTGCCCAATCAAGTACAAGTTCGTGACATCTAGACTAACCATCTTTATACATCGTCGTCACATATTCAGTCGCACCATTCAGTGCAAAATGCAAGACGGGATTATTGTGCCCATGATATACTGCTTAATGATTAGCAAAAATAAGAAATGTTACCATGAGGTATTTTACGAGATATGCCGAATATCATGTGATAATGGTATAAGTATGACACCGGACTACATTATTTCCGATTTTGAAAAGGCTAGTATTAGTGCTGCTAAATGTTTTTTCCCAACCACAATTTTTAAAGGTTGTTTTTTTCATTTCGGCCAAATAATTTGGAGGAAAATTCAGGCAGAAGGGCTTTCTAGGCAGTATGGTGAAGATGAAGGATTTAGCATTCAAATGCGAATGCTTAAATGCTTATCATATTTCAATGAAGATGAAATACCGGAATTTTATGAAGAGTTGAAAAAATCCTTTTCCAGTAAGTGTCTGAAAATTGCGGAATGGTTTGAAACCAATTATATTTAAGGCAAGAACGGAAATATATCGAAACAAAACCAGCGTAATCATAGTTCCTTATCCACCACAATTTTGGTGATTTAATGAACGACAATCTGCCTAAAACATTAAATTGTGTGCAGGGTTGGCATCGCAGGTTAAAGGTGCTTGTAGGAAAGCAATATGCTGAACTTTATAAAATAATTGAAGTACATGGTATAGAACATATTACTATAAAATGGGAGATACAGCGGATGCAGCAAGGCGAAAAAGAAAAAAAATATCTTGAACGTGAAAAGAGATTGAGAGTGATGTTAGCAGATAAACAAAAGAGATCCAAAATTAATTTTTTAAAAGGATTAGCATTTAACATCTTTTTATCTTAATAATATTGTTTATTTATATTATTAATAATCTTAATTTACCTACCATGAAGTTTTCTGTTTGATAATTAATAAAACAAAAAATAAATTTAAAACATTGATAGTTTCAATTATTTAAGACTTATCATTCTAAAATGTCGACTTGGAAAAATTTTGGAAGTTCAAATAAATGTTGCCGGCAACATTTATTTGAACTTCCAAAATTTTTCCAAGTCGACATTTTAGAATCGACATTTTGTCCATGTCGACATTTTAGAATCAACATTTTGTAAATCGACAAATTGTACCTGTCGACAATTTTCTAGTCGGCATTTCGGTAGTCCACATTTTGGAATCGGCATTT